>LPNX010068694.1:47523-188893 GCA_001517045.1 Pseudotsuga menziesii
GTGGTAAACATAGATCATTCACATGCATGGGAATGCAAGACTGTTCCTGGCACTTGTGGTTTTCATTTGGTTTGAAGTTCTGATAACCCAGTATTTGAAATTTGGACCAGAAAACTCGCTTGTTTTTGTTCGCCTTGTTGTGATGGTGACTAGGATGTGTGTGAATCAATGTATTGGGTTGATGGATGGTGTCGCATATCACTTCCACTTGATCAGCGTGCAATTTTTGAGTTAACTCTGTTGGAAGAATACCAATCGTCTATTTCTATAGATTTTGATCATGTATTAGACCTTGTACAACCTGGTATGATGCATTTCCTTAACATTTTTTTGTTAAATTTACGTAGTCTTGAAACTAACATTAATGGCCTTGTATCACACGAAAAATATTTGATCATATACCTACAATCATACTATGCAGGACACATATACGCAGTGGTTTCCTCAAAAGATAGTGAATGGGGTGGTGATTACTGGTTGGCACGTTGTATAGAGGGAAAGCAAACCCTCATTATGTCCACGACTGATGATGAAAACAACCACTTCCCCACTGGGTCTATGGTTGTTAAAGGTGAATACCTTACACATGACAACAATGCAAGAAATAAGAGTGGATATGTTTATAGGGATTACAAACTAGGTGCAAGTGTGTATCACTTTACCAACTTAATCATTGGTACAAACCTCCAGGTACGAACAATGCCTAGTTGGAATTCATCGAAGGTACGCTATTTCTTACCGGATACAGAGCACGAGAGACTAATGGAGACCATCATTATAAGAGATGATCCGGAGGGCTTGGTTGTATGATAATAGGTGGGATCTAGCATGATGAGGTATGTATCATTATTGTAATTTTTCCATGTATGTTTCTTATGAATATGTCAATTTTGTGTTATTGTACGCTACTTCTTACCGGATACATAGCACAAGAGACTAATGGAGACCATCATTATAAGAGATGATCTGGAGGCTTTGGTTGTATGATATTAGGTGGGATCTAGCATGATGAGGTATGTACATCATAATTTTAATTTTCCCATGTATGCTTCTTATGAATATGTCAATTTTGTGTTCTTGTATGCTACTTCTTACCAGATACATAGCACGAGAGACTAATGGAGACCATCATTATAAGAGATGATCTGGAGGCCTTGGTTGTATGATATTAGGTGGGATCCGGCACAATGAGGTATGTATCATAATTTTAATTTTTCCATGTATGTCAAGTTAATGTTGTTTATAAATATGCCAAAAATTCTCTTCTATGCCAAGTTAATGAACATGCCAAATTTTACGTATGATCAAAACAAGATGCCGAAACGATAACCCTACCTAGGAAACCCTAATCCTAACCCTAATCTTATCTTACTGTCACAACTCAATTCAGAATCACTCTAATGTCGAACTCAACTTATTCAAATCCGATGGACTTATGCTTCAAATCATGTTGATTCACGAAGTTGACTTTAGTGTGCATGTACTGAGATCATTGAAACCTTTAAATATAATAGTTTTTTCAGATGTTATTTCTGTGCTTAGGCAATCATACTTATAGATGAAGCATTATATATATTTCATATGAAAATGCATTGTGCATAGTCCTTAGTTTAATTATGGTCATTATTCATGTTTATATATTGAAAATATTAATGTGTTTCAATCAAGTAAACACTTTTACACCATACATTTGAAATCCCACTTGGCATTTGTGTTTGCAAGTATATGATAGCTAGTACGTTGTTATGATGGAAGTGCAAAGTAACATCAAAATGTGATATACCTTGGGTATTTATTAGTTGGCTTCAATGAAATACATTGTATTATGGTTTAAATTTGGTGATTTACATCCCATATTGCCTCCTAACAAAGCTTTTTCCTATAGACAAATGATTATGATTGGAATGTTTTCTGGATTTTCAAGAATGGGAGTGAATGTCATGCAATATTGAATTATAATAATGGAAACATAATTGGGATTTAATGGACACATTTAATATTAATTTATTTGATGTGATCCGTTGATTTGGATCATTTTGGTTTTCTAAAAAGGCTAGAGTTCAATGTAAGCAATTTCTTATTGTAATTAAATACTAAATTATAATATGTAATAATCAGTTCTATGCACTTTTCAAGCGTTCCCACATAACACATGCCTAAACATGCTTGCACGACCCACTGGAAGCCCTTTTTTAGTCACGGTTTCCATTCTATGCCCCGGGTAGGGATTCGACAGGTGTCCCTGAAATCCTGTAGGAGGTGGGATTCAACATGCCACAGAATCATGACCATTGCTCGGATCAATGAACCGTTGGCTCCGTTGGATTCAGGACATCGGGATAGTGCTAGGGTGGCCCTATAATCTGCTTCCATGGAGAAGAGACCATTATTTTGGTCAATTTTGGAAACTAGGGTTTTTCTCAGTAAGTGAATGTGAAATTTTTGCACCTGGGGGTCAAATTCGCATATTGCTCGACTGTGAAGGTGTGGCTAGTGTTCCCACATAACACATTCCTAAACACACTTGCGCGACCCACGGGAAGCCCTTTTTGATACAAGGTTTCCATTCTATGCCCCGGGTAGGGATTCAACAGGTGTCCCTGAAAGCCTGTAGGAGGTGGGATTCAACATGCCACATAATCAGGACCGTTGCTCAGATCGACGAACCGTCAGCTCTGTTGGATTTAGGACATTGGGATAGTTCTAGGGTTTCCCTCTAATATGGTTCCATGTAGAAGAGACCATTATTTTTGTCAATTTTGGAAACTAGGGTTTTGCTCAGTATGTGAATGTGAAATTTTTGCACATGGGGGTCAAATTCGCATATTGCTTGAACATGAAGGTGTGGCTAGTGTTCCCACATAAAAAATGCCTAAACACGCTTGTGAGACCCACTGGAAGCCCTTTTTGATACACGGTTTCCATTCTATGCCCTGGGTAGGGATTCAACAGGTGTCCGTGAAAGCCTGTAGGAGGTGGGATTCAACATGCCACAGAATCATGACCGTTTCTCGGATCGATGAACTGTCAGCTCCGTTGGATTTAGGACATCGGGATAGTGTTGGGGTCACCCTCTAATCTAGTTCCATGGAGAAGAGACAATTATTTTGGTCAATTTTGGAAACTAGGGTTTTGCTCAATAAGTGAATGTGAAATTTTTGCACATAGGGGTCAAATTCGCATATTACTCGACTGTGAAGGTGTGGCTAGCGTTTCCACATAATAAATGCCTAAACAAGCTTGCACGAAGCACCGGAAGTCCTTTTTGATGCACGGTTTCCATTATATGCCCCGGGTAGGGATTCAATAGGTGTCCCTGAAAGTCTGGAGGAGGTGGGATTCAACGTGCCATAGAATCATAACTGTTGCTCGAATCAACAAACCGTCAACTCCGTTAGATTTTAGACATCAGTATAGTGCTAGGGTGGCCGTCTAATTTGCTTCCATGGAGAAGAGACCATTATTTTGGTCAATTTTGGAAACTAGGGTTTTGCTCAGTAAGTGAATGTCCAATTTCTACACATATGGGTCGGCTTTGCAAATTCCTTGACCATGAATGTGTGGCTAGCATTCCCACATGGAACCTACCTAAACACACTTTCACAACCCACTGAAAGCCCTTTTTTATGCACGGTTTCTACTCTATGCCCCGGTTAGGGATTCAATGGGTGTCCCTAAAAGCCCGTGGGAGGTGGGATTCAACGTTCCATAGATTGATGACTGTTGCTCGGATCGATGAACGGTCAGATCCATTGGATTCAGTACATCGCGATAGTGCTAGAGTGGCCCTCTACTTTTGGTCCATGGACAAGGGATCATTTTTTTTGTCAATTTTGGAAAATAGGGTTTTGCTCAGTAAGTGAATGTGAAATTTTTGCACATAAAGGTCAACTTGAAGGCGATTGTAGATCTTCCCCTCATATAAGAGATGTGAGCATTTGTATGATGAAATGCAGGAGGAGACAATGCCATTAAGTCAGTAACCATGTAATGGAACATGTTTATGTTTAGAAACAAGTGGCCATTCTATTACACCATTATTACAAAATATATATATCTTCATGCTACAAATGCTTCGAAAATGCCATGTACATTAATCACACATAACTTTCATCTCTTTCAAATTTGTTACTCGAGGCCATTCATCAAAGGCCATGTACATTAACAAAATGATAAAATAATGTGCACGACATAAATAATGTCCAGGATATAGTCATAACTGTTATTTTGAACCAACCTTATAATACTCCGATACTTTTAGATTTGATGTGTATCCCATGTACTCGTTAGATGAAAGACATCATGCCAAATTTTTTATTTATTTATGTAGACCACACTGGTGCATCATTTAAGTGTGTCAACTTCGTGCATCCTTTAAACGTTTGTTGGGTTGTTATGTGGGTAAGGTGCTTTTGTATTCCACCAATTTGGATCAGTTCCTTAGTTGTTCTGGGTGCTTAAATGTGTATTAGACCTATGTTCCATCTTTTGGAATACAATTTGACATTGTTAATATAACATTGTAAATGAAATTGGATCGTGGTAAAAAACAATTAAAATGTACATTTTTGTCATTACGTAATTTATTGTAATTGTGCATTGTTCTCAAATTTATAACTGATATCTCCATACAATCGTAAAATCTATAAAAAATTGGGAACATTACACATAGAAACATTCTTCGCCACACATGTATAATCACACTTAAAAGACTGAACCATGAATATCTCAAGAGCCTTGATATGAAATATTTTTTATACCATGAAAGTTATAATACAAAAATATAAGGCCTAGATCTATGGCCTATCAATGTACATGTATCAAAAACATATTTGATGTACATGTGCAAACAAAAGTACAATTGTCCTCGATTGCGCCCCTATACTCTAACTCCGGACTGTACATAAAAATACATATTTGTCCTGGACTAACACATCATAATTCTAACTTTCTCCTATTTTTCCTGGACCCTGATGCTCTTTGGCTCTGTCCATGACCACTGTGCATATCTAGCGACTGCAAATCAATGACAATATTTCTTGATCAGGTAACTGAGCTAGTAATGTCCATCAATAACAAAGTTTGAAAATTTAAAATATGAATCAATTGTAAATAAAACAAAGACTCACTGCATTCGTTGGGGGTATAGGTGCCTGTGGTGTCGAGGGTGTAGGTGCCTTTGCTGTACTCGACCTTGCAGTGAGCCTCATTGCCATGCTTCTCTACAAATAAAAAAAATATGTCAATTATCTCAAGAATTATCAACATGTACATGAATGAGAAAGCATTAATGAATTATGTAAAAAATGAACATCTCACCGAAAAAACCATTTCTAGGGGACGAGACTGGTGCTCTTCAGTAGTAAGAGGAGCCGTAGGTTGAAAATCAACCTTAGTTGCATGCACTAATGGACCAAGGTGTGGCTACATTCACCAAATGATTAAATAGTTAGGCATCGTGCATGTCCAGAAACAATACAAATGAAATGTACAATTACAAATATTCAAGTAGATGTACCTCACTGTGACTTATCCCTATTGTAGATGCGGCACTGACAGTGGCATCAACAATCCCACTAAGGTCTAGCATGGATGACTCTACATCCTGATTCTATAAACATGCGAAAATAACATTAAGAAAAACGACTTGTGAAGTGAATACATAGCTAACCAACAACTGCCATTGGAAGTGTGTACATTACCGTGGGATGAGTAGGTTGATCCTCATGCATAGCCGCTCTGTTCAAGGAAGAGGGACCTCGTCTGGTGTAAACAATCCCCTTATCTATGTTTGAACTACAGGGAGATCCATACCAAAGAGGTGGTGCAGGGATCTATGACGACGTCTGCATTCAGAAAGTGTTACCATAGTTAGACATGGATTTGAAAGGATGGAATAATATGTACTGAAAAATTAACATGTTGTAATATACTTACCTCTTCCTAGGACATATCTCCACCATGGGAGTGACTGCTTCCATCAATTTCGTGCCCCTCTTCAGATGCCTCTAGCATTTGCAAGTTTAAAAATTATATTTACATTAGCAATCTCTATAAAGGAGTGTATAGTAAGAAATTTAAATAATTCGAACAAGATTCAATCATAACCCATGTACTTACATTCTTCAAGTAGTCATAAATTCCACCTTGGACTATGTCGTTGATATCAATGTCTTCAACATCATGTTACAAGTGGGGTTCCTGCAACTTCAAAAATTGTAAATATTAAACATTTTAATAAATTAATCAAGACTAACACATGCATTAACAAAATTATACATGTAATAACAAAATGACAAGTGTTTAAATATTACCTCAACTGTGGTTCTCTAGGTCTCGGGTACAACCACACCGGGTGCAGTACCACCTCCGTGAGAGGCATCAAACTCCTGCAAGAGTAAATATTGCATACATATTACGAATCTTTTAATATATTAGATATAGTATGGAACAATTAAAAATTGAGTTCAATAACAGAGTTTTAAAACAAAGTCCTTACTTGGCCACCAGTCATCGTACTGGTACCATGTCTTGGTCCAGGACCATAACAGGGACCCCCACATGATGTACAAACGTGTGGCTCTCTCTGAGGCACATGGGATGTCAGTCTATCCCCACCAACAGATGTCCCTCCACCACCAGAAGCTGGTGGTTGTACACCAGCAAAGGAAGAGGGCGCTCTCTGGTCAATAGTGGCCATGTGTCGAGAGACCATCTCAGCTAGAGTAAAAAATGCATCCTGTGTCTGGGAAACCATGTCATGCGCAGGAGGGATGTCTGCCCTCGGTAGCTGGGCACGGGGTGGATGTATCTGTGGATTGGCATCTCTATGCCTAGCATGGGGTCGGTGTTGGGGAATTCCCCTACCAACTCCCTGGAACCCCAACATGTCAAAATAGTTGACATGTTTCCCCATCACAAACTCTGCATACAATTTTCGGAGGAAGTACATCGGTACTTCCCTATTGTTGTGAACGGGAATGTCAAAAACCTTGTACCACCTATCCATCCAGTTGTCTCTGATGGGTGGAAAAGTGCACCACTCAATAGAAATATGTGGCCTGCTGATCTCCAGGATGTTATCCATCCCAGGTAGTCTAAACAATGAATAGATGGCTTGTTTTGTTATTTTCATCTTTTTTACCTCATTATAACTCAAGCCATCAACATATTGTTTCCCTTTTCTCTCCCTGTAAGATGCGATGCTATACAAGGCATCATTCGATCTTGAGATCGTATCAACAATAGATAACAATGAATCTGACAGGGAGCGGCGGATCTCATCGCCACCCCTCCAAGCCAACCCAATCTCTCTCAAATGGCCAATGAACCTCAGTATCTCCGCATTGTTACAATCCATAGTAGCCACTGCAATCATAAATACAAATAAAATATCATTAGAAATATAAACACATGATATAATGACATATCTAAGAACTGAAAACTGTATAACTATTGACATATAAACTAAATCTATCATGTAAATTTAAAGATTGATCTTGAATCTTACAGTAAAGAATAGGCAGCATAATGTGTTGTTGATGAATAAAATACTAGTATAGGCAACGATTTAGATATGTAATTATTTGTTGTAGTGTGATGTTTTTTGGACTCCAAAGGCTATTTAGCATAACTTTATGGATTCTATGGTTGCAAGGGTTCCACTGGATTAAATATCATGTATGATCTAGTATGTGATTGGCATGTTTAATCAAATACATCAACCTACCTATGTATCTTCACATTCATAGAGTCTATTGTTGAACTTTGTTGTCTTGACCTTAACCAAAAAGTACCATTTGTTCAAGACGAAATATTTGTTAAAAGCATGGGAAGCTGAACTATACCTTATTTTGACACTTGGATTGGGAAGTTTCATCAAAACTATAAGGTGTTTATTGATGTTCTTGGAAGAGCAACTTCGAGAAGTTTCATCGAAATTATAAGGTGTTTATTTGTGGATTTTGGTATGGATTCACAAGGATCCTTGTGAGGATCCTTATTTCATGTTTTAATTATTGTTAATGACGGGAATTGTAATATGGATGAGACTAGTAGTTAGTCTCTATTCTAGTTATGGATCACATTGTTAGAGTGTTAGTGTATTCATAAACTATTTATTCTTAATGAGAGCGGCTATTGTTGAATGAAGTTGGTAATCAATTTCTAAGCCATTTATTAATAATGAAGATTATTATTATTTTGATGAGGGTGATATTCAATGGTTATGGTAGCTATTGTTAATGAGGGAGACTATATTTCTATGAGGAAGGAAGGGTAATTCCTTTAGATGAGGCCACTTGTCAATTCCTACATCAATAATTGTTATCATAGATACAATGGGATGGTTTGGATCATATCACAACCAACTATATAAAATACACAACTTAAAGACTCAACATTAGAATGTACAAAATGTCCAAAAAAAAAAAACATGACAAAGAAAAAATCCCAATATATTCATTTGTTTTTTGAGTTAATTGGGGTTTTGGTTTCCATTGGGCATGGGAATTTTGTTAAATAATCAAAATTATTTCATTTTTATCATTAAATTGAGGAATTGGTTTCAATTGGCCAATTACATTGGGGTTCTTGTTTCCATTGGCCAATTACATCGGGTTTTTGTTTCAATTGGGCAATTCCATTGGGTTTTTGTTTCAATTGGCCATAATTTAATTTAATATGGTTTAATTTTTCAATCTAAGGCAAATAAATTGATGAAGAAAATGGAAAAACATGAAAAAAATGAAGAAAATACGTCACAAAGGGGAGGTTTATCCAAAGGTGGAGATGGAGGGCTCAAGCACACCCAAAATCGCGTGTGCACAATCGAGATTTCGTCCTCGTTCATCCAATAGCCGCTTGGTTATGAGAAAAAGACAGCCTCGACCGATTTAAAAAAAACAGGCTTTCGAAATC
The DNA here is from genome assembly GCA_001517045.1 of Pseudotsuga menziesii. Taxonomy (NCBI): domain Eukaryota; kingdom Viridiplantae; phylum Streptophyta; class Pinopsida; order Pinales; family Pinaceae; genus Pseudotsuga; species Pseudotsuga menziesii. Next base: position 56,443 of record LPNX010068694.1, read on the forward strand.
GCGCCTCCGTTTTAGTGAAAGAAATCGCGCCTCTGTTTTAGTGACGGCAATCGCGCACGCAATTCTCTTGACTAAAATGGAGGCATGATTTTTCTTACTATCCTAGTTGGCATGACTATTGCGAGCCTTGGGACTAGGCTTGGCAAGTTCGGTGTTGCTTGGGATGATTTCTTTTTTTTGGATCAAGAGTGATTGACTTCACTCCACCATTGCATCTAAAAGGTCCCTCAACTTCTTGCACACACCCTTCTGCAATTTCAATTACTTAAAACTGCAATTCTAACAAATTTAACTGGAAAAATCATGACAAAGTTGGTGCAAATCAGCTGAAGTTTACCTTACTAGCCTTAAAAAAATTTGACCCGCAACTAAAAAGACGTCAGGTAACTGAAAGTTCGAATCCCGTGGTTTAGAGTGATGCCATTAATTATTGTATTGTGCTTAAAGTTATTTAAAACGAGTATCTTTATTTATCTCTTATTGAGAGCTCCTTTAATAAATTAGCAACGCATTCATGGCTTTGCTTAAAGATTTGTTAGAGTCGTCTATAAATGTAATATGGGTACAAGAAGTATTGGTTTTTTCCAATATTTATAATTGGAAAAAGACTATAATAGCATATAAAGATATGAATAAGACTTTCAACAACTATATTAACTAAAATAGATTTATCTAAAAAAGATATACTAAGAGTGAAAATGTGTAATCCATCTTTTATGGTTTCAGTTTATGTAATTTATGTTATTGTATATACATATGCAATTCTAAATAATTTAAATTTAATTTAAGTGGACAAGTTAATTTTAATATTATTTTATTATTTTTCATAAAAAAACAAGTGTCAAACTCTAGGATAACCATGGAAGGAGTTACACATCTCTCCCCTACTAGGCTCTAGAATGCACCTCTTCCATGCAATCAGATTAATATGTTTGGAATAGGCGGTTGTAAAAATGCTTTTTACTAATATGTTAACTTATCATTTATCAATGTTCATTCATTGTTCTCATGATGCTACCTGCCAAATGGAGATGGAGTCTTTGGAGTACAACTACACACTAGTATAATAGTTTTTTATTACAAAGTTTTAATAACCACCTTCATTTAAATTTGATCCAATAGTTGTACCACAATCATTGGAGATAAGCAAATTGTATTTCAATCAAAAGTAGTGATTGGAGTTGAAGTTAAGCTAATAGTTGTATTATCAATGAAGTTAAGCTCATAGTTATATCTAATAATCTAATAGTTGAAGTTGAAGTTTAATTTTCCCAAATATAATGAAGTATACTTATCATATGTTAACTAAGCTATCTTGACTTTTTTGAAATTGTTAATTTGGAATTTTGAATTATACTCATAGAATCAATATAAATAGTACACTTATTTCATTCTTGTCCATAGATAAAAAAAAATATAGATGGTAGTCCACCCAAAAATTCTAAGATATATAAATTGTAATGAGAAAATCTAATATGAAAAAATAATGAAATATACCATTTATATATAATAACTTTAATTAAATATACACATATATAATATAAATAGATATACATGTAACATATAGTGAGCTTTGGAGGTTCCTTGAACATAAAAATATAATTTTAAAACAAATAAAACAATATTAAATAAAATTATATACTAATATTTAAATAATTAAAATTTGTTTAAATTAAATTATCTCAGTTCGGATAAGACAATGTTAAAGATCACCGGAGTTCTTCTTATATGTAACACATTTCATTCTATTTAATCATCATTTTTCCGTAAAAGATGCAAAATAGTACATGTTCATATTGGTTATCTCAGTGCACCATACAGTACAGCATGATAGACAGCTTACAATAGTGAAAGCATTTCATAACGTATGCACCTCAATCGAAAGATTCAATAGGGAGAGAAATAAGATGGATCTAAACACGAATAGCAAAGCAAATATTAAAAAGTAAACGTTCAACAGGGAGAGAAATACGATGGAATAAACACGAATAGCAAAGCAAATATTAAAAAGTAAACGTTGATGGGAGACAACTAATTCGTATATAACCTTCGACTGTTTAACTTCGCTCAGCAACCGCTTCCCCATGAAGCAGAATTGTCACACACGTCCAGGGGGGTCATTGTGCCCTATTCCTGGACTATGACCTAGCGGACGAAAAGCCATACCTCTATCCTTCTTCTTTCTCGTATTAGAAGGGACTTTTTTCTTCTCAACAATTTCATGACCACTTCCACGCTCAGATCTCGTCAAGTTGTTATCGCCAACAACATCTTTTCCCGGCGGAACGCAGCCGTCGTTGCCCTTAGTATTCATAGTGACGTGACTGCGGCTTTTTCTCAGGGCAGCGTTATATGACTCAATAAACCGAGCGTCGGCCAATGAAAATGCGTCGACCAGAAACAAGAGAAGAGCAATAACAACAACCATTCTGGTCCTCATTTCCCAAACTCACCTTCGAGCGATGAAAGTCACCTTCGAGCGATAAAAGACAATCTGTCCGGTTAACTCTTCTTTCGAATTGGCTAGGCACTAAATAATCCAATATATAGATGTTTCTCGCGTAGATTTCCATTAAAATATTCAGATATGCTTCAAAAAATTCCCTGTCATGATGCACTATAAACTAGAAACAATTTTTTTAGTGCTAAACACTTCGTATCTATGGCCATAGATCATTAGTTTTATTCCGACCTTTCCGTGTCTTTCATCCAGGTCCTCTCGATGGGGTTATCGTATACTTTTATAATACATTTGTGTGAAATCATGCCACTTCTACTCTACTTTTCTCGTAACCTAGTCTTTGCTGTCCATGTTTGATTCTTTATATTCGAAGGATCTTTATTTACAACTACACATGCTCCCAACTCGAAATGATTTCTAGTTATTATTAAAATCTTTTTGACATTAGTTTATTTTGACTGGCAACTTCCAACTGCTAAAGGTTCAGAGTTTACCAACATTTTGTTGATTTTTAAATATCCACCTGGAACTATTGCAGTTGTCTTCGGTGATTCCCTTGACCACTTGGGGCACTTTTGATCAGCCTTGGGGATTCCTTTGTCGACTTCGGCAGCAGTGCATCTAAAGTGATTAATTTATGAGATATTTAACTGAACCGTTCTTTAAAGCTCTTCAGGATCTAGATGATGGTCGGGAAAGGCTTGTCGATTATATTTTTTTTATCAAATAGACAAAGGATGTGCGTTCAGTTGGTGTTTGTGAAATTTTTATGCTTTTGCGTATAGAATGATGTGGTCAAGTTAGAAAAAAAATGTTGCACCGTATTTTATATATGTATATATATAAAAAAGAGACAGTGAAAGAGAAGTGTATAATAAATACAGGTTTGGAGTTTTGTAATTTATTTGTTTAAATAAGTTTAAAATATTAATTTACTAGCATAGATTCATTTGAAAGGAGGTCTACCAAGTATCTAGAGGGATCAAATTTCTTAAGGTGCAAACCTTTTTTAAAGTGGAAATGTGTAATATAATGTTTATGGTTTTAGTTTATAGAATTTATGTTGTTATATATATATAATTCTAAATAATTTTAATTTAATTTAAGCCAATTTATTTTTAATAATATTTTATTATTTTTTATAAAAGACAAATGTCAACTCTCTGATGAACACTTAAGGAGTTACAAATCTCTCTCTTACTGGGCTGTAGCATGCAACTCTTAGGTGCAACTAGGTTTTTTTTTATTAACACGATTAAATCATTTATTTTTATACAATTTAAAAATAATTATTTTTAATTTATCACTTTTATAAAGTAGTAATAAACAAATTTTGAACTAAAATTAGATTATATAATTGATAATATTTTTGTTGATCTTATTAAATTTATGATTTATGATTAACTTTTCTATCATTAGTAGTTTTTTAGCACAAGGGATGAGTCTTAATCCATGGACATGGTTAAGAGAGAAAAAGCTTCTACCTTGGGCCATAAAATAATCTTTTAGGAATCTAGGAGAAACGAAGATACCTTAAAGGTCAGTACCCATGTTCCTAAGAGTAGTTGTAGCCTCTATGTGTGGGCATTGAAACTATAATAATAAAGTTTTAATAACTAACGATAGGTCTATTGGCTCTCAAGTACTTGGTTGAGAGAAGAAACCTAGGCTTTAGGGTAAATCAATCATAAGCCTAGAAAAATCTCATGTTGGTATTTGTGCCATAGATATCCTCAAATATGATTTTGTAAACACAACAACCTCATAAATAATAATTTTGTAAATAACATTAACCATTTTTTCATTGAAATAAATGCTCAAGATTAATTTATGATGTTTTACACACACGATTCATTTATGAGGATTTGGAGGTCACAAACACAATAAATTAACAAAACACCCAATGAATTATTTTCAATATTATTTAACCAAAAAAAACTAGTAGTCTTAATACTTAAGAATAATTTTTTAGAGTCATTTTTACTTTATGACTATTATTAAATAGTAATAAAAGTGACTTTGCTTGAAATTTAATTATTGATTGGGTATAATTTTGCTGATATTTTTAAATTTCATCATGAAAATTAAAGTATCATTATTGGATTTTGAGCACAAGGCATGGGTCTCAAATCCTTGGACATGATTTAAGGAAGAAACCTTAGCTTGGGCACTAAAAGAAGCTTTTTAAAATCTAGGACCAAGAAAGATGGTTAGCACATATGTATTCCTAAGAATATTCTAATGTTCTACTATGGTAACTGATGTCATTATGATTTTGATCACTAGTGATATGTTTACTATCCCTTTATCTAGTTAAGAGAAGAAATCTATCCCTAATGCCAAATGAAGCATCTAGGCATGTAGGGATAATAATATAATCATGTATTGAACCAACAGAAATGAACTTTTGAGAGGATCCAAGGCCATAGAGTAAGGATATAGGGGAATCGAAAGAAATAAAAATTACGTATAAGTCTTCAAGGAATAGATATTATTAATGGAAGAAACACATGCTTTAGAGCTTAGATGAAACCTCTAAGGATAGAAAATTAATAGTTATACCTTGAACCACCACATAAGACATCTAAAGGATACCATTGGTTTAATATTAGGATAACATTGCAACTAAGAGGTTTTAAGCAATATATATGCATGTCAATTCTGTTGAGATGTTTCAAGGAGGTGTCATGCCCCCATTTTGATCCCTCGAATATATTAGCTTAGTGTGTAAATATTGTGTATATTCGATGTATGATTGCTAGTGTTAAGCTCAAGGCCAAGGCCCTGCTAGTGAATTCCTTAGAATATAAAGGAAGGAATTTTATATTTTGTGGACCAAATGGTAGTGAGCCATGGGAAAATGTAAAAGTAGGTAAATATTTATAATGCAAATAAAAAGACCAAGAATTAGTTATTGAGGCAACTGAAATTGAGGGGCTATGTTTACCCACCCGCTAGGGAGAGGTGAGTGGGTGTGAGAGAGTTAACCCTCAATTTTCAAGTGTCATATTGAGAACCCAAGTGGATGTCCTTTCCATTCTTTATTTCTGTTTTAAGAAGGTAGATGAGAAATCATCTGATGTTTTTAATGGAGCATGAATTGAATTTGGAAATTCGTATGACGAGTTGTGGGATTATCTTACTTGAACAAAATGTCAATTCCCTCATGCCAATGACATTCACTTCATTCCCATCATAGTGTGTAAGAATCGTTATCCTATTTGCAATGTGTTAGCATTCCTAGTAACAAGAGGAAACAAAATTGTAACCAATGAAGAGTCACATCTTAGAGTGCCAATAATGCCCAAAAATGCTTGTGACTTATGGAACCATATATGAATCCTTATATGTAATATTTTGGGTGAATTTGAGAGTGTCAACTACACAAAAATCAATCGAATAATCCATCCACAAAATATAGTATATTGAATTTCATGACTAAAACTATATGTGTCGAGAAATCTAAAATCCAAGATAAGATTCAAGTCTGAGAGAGGTCAAAGGATGGAATTGCTTGTTAAACCTAGTGAAAGGAAATAATTTCTAAAGGTTTAGTAGCATGGACCATTCTATTCCCACCTGTAATATCACTAGACGGAAGGGGCGCTTGAGGGACTATGTAGTAACGAGGGAGACCTTCCTTGTTTTGGGTGTGGTAGGTAATGTGGATTCCAAGGATGGATGAATCCAATTGAAATTCTTGTAGATATATAGACGATCTCACTAGTTTAGCATTCAAATTCCATGTCTCTCTTCCTACTTGATAAAACTAGTTGTGCTTTGGATTAGCATGGGTGTTTGTTCTTATGATTTTGAGTGAGCTTGTGTAGTACCTCCTTGGTGAATAACATGTAACAGCTCGGTGGTGGCCTCTTACCTAAAATAATATAGGCTGGATAGAGCGTTGAAAGTTGGTTTCAATGTTTCCCTCACATAGCTTGTTGCTCTCACAACTTCAATTAAAATATAAGTGTCTATGTTGTGTATGATTGCCCATAATTTAAGTGTTATGGATGATTAATTACTCATGTTGAATGGAATCATAAATAGTTTTTTTGAATTATTAAACTAGATGCTTATGCATAGCCTGAAAATGAGTTTATCTCTGGGTATAATTTCATTGTTGTTATCCTCATGATGAATATCCTAGTTTATGATGAATTGTATATGTAGATCAATTATATCTTTGTTGTGTATGTTTACCTTCCACCTACATATGTATTTTAAATTAGGAAAATCTCTCTTAAGTTTCCATGGTCGAAGTATCAGTGCCGATTGTTGGTTGTGGAGCCTGATCTTCCAAATACAGAGATATTATTCAGTCATGTTTGCACCCTAGTTGTATTGTACATTCATTCCCCCTTATTTATGGTGTAGGGTAGTGCCCCGAAAAAGGGGGTTCGGGGGCGGAGATCCTGACTTTTTTTGGGGATGCTTGCTGGCCAATAGTTTTGCAGATCCATGGTATTGGGATAACCGTAGTATTTTCCCATGGTATTTCCCCTATAAAAGAAAAACATTGTAATACGAGTGTGTGTGGTATTGTATTGTATTGTATTGTATTGTAGCATTGTAAACAATCTTCGTGATTGTGTGAGAGAGACAGTGAGAGCGAGAAGAGGAAGTGCAGTGGTATTGTTGCAGGTTGTATCCCTTCACCTTTATGGATGGTAATAAAAAGATTGGAAATTTTTGTGTAGATGTAGCCCATCTTTTGGGTGAGCCACGTTATATATGTGTCTCTTTGTAATGCGTTTAATGTGTTTTGCATCTTGTTTACTGATTTAACTGTATAAATGTTATTGCTCTTTTGTCCTATTTTCTAATAATTGGTATCATAGCCAAAAGGTCTATTTGGCTAGTAAACTTGTAGGAAAGAAGGGTTCCTGGTTCGAGTGGGAGAAATGGCAGAAGAAGGAAAGTTTAGGGTTAAGAAATTTAACGGCCAAAACTATCAGTTATGGAAAATGCAAATGGAGGACTATTTGTACCAGAAGGATCTGTACGTTCCATTGGGCGGAAGAGAAAAATAGTCAGCGGTTATGAAGGATGAAGAATGGGAGGTTCTTGATAGAAAGGTATTGGGAACAATATGGTTGTGCCTGGATTCATTGGTGGCTTTCAATATTTTGAAAGGAAACAGAACAGAGGGCATGATGAGCTCATTGGGTAAGCTCTATGAAAAAACCTTGGCTTCGAACAAGGTATTTTTAATAAAGTGTTTATTTAATATGAAGATGTCGGAAAGTGGATTTGTTGCCAATCATTTAAATGAGTTTAATACGCTTACCGCTCAGTTAAGTTCTTTAAAAGTAAACTTTGATGATGATGTTAGGGCTCTTCTAATCTTGTGTTCATTGCTAGAAAGCTGGAATAACTTAGTCATGGCTGTAAGTAAAGTTGTCCATAATTCAAACACTCTTATGTTTGATGATGTTGGTGGTGTTATTCTTAGCAAGGAAATGCGAAGAAAAAGCACAGGTGAGACATCAGGTAATGCGTTGACCATGGAGAGCAGAGGGAGACAAAAGGAGAGAAGAAAGAGCCCGAGTAACCATGACAACTCTGAAAAGGGAAGATCCAAGTTCTGATTCAGAAAAATAGAGTGCTAGAACTGTGGTAAGAAAGGGCATTTGAAGAAAGACTGTAGAGCTCCAAAGAAGAAAGGAGAAAGACAACAAGAGACTACTCAGGAAGCGAATGTAGTAGACGATGTGTTACAAGATGATTTGATTCTTGCATTAGATAATACTAGTGATTAATGGGTAGTAGATTCAAGGGATTCATGTCATGCTACACCCCATAGGAAATTCTTTCATGATTATGTTCAAGGTGATTTTGGACATGTTTTATTGGGGGATGATGAACCATGTAAAATTGTTGGAAAGGATAAGGTACGAATTCAGTTAAATAATGGAAGTGAATGTCTACTAAAAGATGTAAGGCACATTCCTACTATGAAAAGAAATATGATATTAACAGGGAAGTTGGGAGATAGTGGTTGTTTCTCTACATTTGGAGAAACGTGGTTGAAGATCACTAAAGGATCACTTGTAATAGAAAAATGAGAGAGGGTAGGTGCGTTATATGTATGTCGTCATAATACTGATTATTCTATATTTGTAGCTTCCATAGAAATAGATATGGCATTGTGGCGTCATAGGCTTGGCCACATGAGTGAGAAGGGGATGCAGATTCTCCACTTAAGGAAACTGCTTCTAGATTTGAAGTAGGTAAGTTTGGAATTCTGTGAGAACTATGTTTATGGAAAACATAAGAGAGTTAGATTTCTCAGGGTCAGGAAAGAAAAGAAGACTGAAAAGTTTTATCTTGTCCATACAGATGTATGGGGACCAGCTTAGGTACAGTCTCTTGGCGTCTCTCGTTATTATGTTACTTTTATTGATGATGGAATTAGAAAAACTTGGGTTTATTGCATTAGACCAAAATATGATGTGTTTGATACTTTTAAAAAGTGGAAAGATTTGGATGAGAACGAGACATGAAAAAGGTTGAAATGTCTCACATCTGATAATGGAGGGAATACTGCAGCAAGGAATTTGACAATTACCGTTCACACAATGGGATTTGCAAAGAGAAGACAGTCCCTTGAACAACAAAAGAAAATGGTGTGTCAAAAAGGATGAATAGAATGATCATGGAGCGTGCAAGGTGTATGAGATTGCATGAAGGGTTTCCCTTATAGTTTTTGGTTGATCTTGTAAACACTACTATTTATTTAATAAATAGAGGGCCTTCAAGCGCTTTGGATGGTGGGATTCCAGAGGAGGCATGGACCGGTAAAAAAGTAAAATACTCATTTCTAAGAACTTTTGGTTGTGAAGCATTTGTCCATATTGATATAGATGATAGAACTAAGCTTGAATCTAAATCCAAAAAATGTACCTTTATTGGATATGGGGTTGATGATTTTGGTTATGGTTTGTGGGATTATGAAAAACGAAAAAATCATTAGGAGTAGAGATGTAGTATTCAATTAAAAGGTCATGTACAAAGATCAGTTCCAGGGAAAGAAGGAGGTAAAGGAAAACACAGAGTACACAGTGCTTGATGAACTCAAAGAAAATGAAATTACAAAGGCACCAGAAGATCAAGAGTAACAGCAGGTACCTAAAACTCATGCAGTTGTAAGAAAATATACCAGGTTAAGTAGACCCCCTAAACGATTCTCTCCTTCACTATATTATTTATTGATGACTGATTCGGGTGAAATAGAATGTTATGAAGAAGCAATGCAGGTAGAAACTAGAAATAAGTGGGAGCAAGGCATGGATGAGGAGATGGAATCATTGGTAAGAAACTAGACTTGGGATTTGGTTAAGTTTCCTGTAGAAAAAAGGGCATTGCAAAATAAATGGGTTCATAGGTTGAAGGAAGAAGATGGAGGAAAGCAATGGTACAAGGATAGACTTGTTGTAAAGGGGTTTGCACAAAAGAAAGGTATAGAATTTGATGAAATATTTTCTCCTATTGTTAAAATGACTTCAATTAGAACTATTTTAAGTCTAGTGGTGGTAGAATATTTTCATCTTGAATAGTTAGATGTAAACTATCATTTCTCCATGGGGATTTGGAGGAGTAGATTTATATGTAGAAGCCACAAGGGTATGAGGTCAAAGGGAAGGAGAATTTGGTTTGCAGGTTGAAGAAGGGCTTGTATGGCTTGAAGCAAACTCCAAGGAAGTGGTATTTAAAATTTGATAAGTTTATGACAAAACAAGGTTACGATAGATGTCATTCTGACCACTTTGTTTATTTTAAGAGGCTAGATAATGAAAGATATATTATCTTGTTATTGTATGTGGATGAAATGCTTGTTACAGGGTCTAACATGCATGATATAAATTTGCTCAAAATAAAACTAGCTAAATCATTTGCGATGAAGGATTTGGGTGCTGCGAAGAAAATTATTGGTATGAAAATAAAAAGAGATAGAAAAAACGCAAATTGATGTTGTCTCAAGGTGAGTACATAGAAAAGGTGTAGCATAGGTTTAGAATGTAGAATGCAAAACCAGTTAGTACACCTTTAGCAAGCCATTTCAAACTAAGTAAGGAGATATGTCTAGAGACATAGCAAGAGATAGATTACATGTCCAAGATTCCCTATTCATCAGCAGTTGGAAGCTTGATGTATGCCATGGTGTGCACAAGACCAGATATTGCACATGCAGTGGGAGTTATGAGCAAGTATATGAAAAATCCATGTAAAGAGCATTGGAAAGCAATACAGTGGATTCTCAGGTATTTGAGAGGTACCAATTCTCATGCTTTATGTTTTGGAGGTTTAGACATTGTTCTACAGGGATATGTTGATGAAGATATGGAGGAGCACCACAGGATATGTGTTTAATGTGGGTGGAACAACAGTAAGTTGGATTTCAAAACTACAACATGTTGTTGCACTTTCAACAACAGAAGCAGAGTATGTTGTCGCTACAGAGGCTAGTAAGGAGATGATTTGGTTGCATAGTTTCATGGAAGAATTGGGTAAGAAGTAAGGAGAACAACAAGTTGTACAGTTACAGCTAGAGTGCCATTCATATTGCAAACAACTCATCCTTTCATTCTAATACTAAAAATATACAGCTAAAGTACCACTTCATAAGATCTATTCTAGATGAAGAACTTTTAAAACTACAAAAGATACATACTAGCCAAAATCATGTAGACATGTTGACAAAGGGAGTAACCAGACAGAAACTGAGTTCCTTCTCATTTTCTGTTGGCCTTCAAGCATGAGAGCATAGTCCAGCAAGTGCAGCAGTAGTGGAGTTTCTATGATTAGTCTCCAAGTGGGATATTGTTGGTTGTAGAACCTGATCTTCCAAATCCAAAGATATTATTCAGTCGTGTTTGTACCCCAACTGTACTATACACTCATTCCCCCTACTTTGAGGTTTGGGGAAGGAGCCCCTGAGAAATTTTTTTGGGATGTTTGTTGGCTAGAGCCATGGTATTGGGCTAACCATAGTATTTTCCCATGGTATTTCCCCTATAAAATAAAATCATTGTAATACAACTGTGTGTGTTCTTGTATTGCATTGTAGCATTGTAAACAATTTTTGTAATTGTGTGAGAAAGACCATGAGAGAAAGAAGAGGAAGCACAACGATATTGCTGCAGGTTGTATCCCTTCACCTTTCTGGATGGTGATAAAAAGACTGACAATTTTTGTGTGGATGTATCCCATCGTTTGGGTGAACCACATTATATATTTGTCTATCTGTAATGTGTTTAATGTGTTTTGCATCTTATTTAATGATTTAACTATATAATTGTCATTGCTTTGTGGTCCTATATTCTAACATTGATGTTTAAGGATTAAAGGGAATTTTCAAGAGAGTGATGTTGAATAGGCCATGAGTTGTGGCGGTGATGATGCAAAGTTGCCGACATCATTATGAATATATTATTGGGTGAGGGAATCACGGTATCATTCATGATGTCAAGGTGTCAACAACGGGATTGATATATTATTGGGTGAAGGGATCATAGTATCAGTTTTGATACCAAGGTGCCAACATCGAGATACTGATGTCAGAATTGGCGGTTTCCTTGCAATATGGTTCCATTTTGTTCTAAATTCCAAGTTTCAACTTAGAAGTTGATAACGACAATGTATATGTGAATCTTCTAGAGTTCCAATGTTGATATCTTAATGTCGAAAGTGCTATTGAAAATTTTGTCAATTTGTCAATTCTGACTTCTAAATTCCAATGTGCCAACATCAGGTAACATGGGATTTAGACGTTGCAGTTGAGATATTGGGATTATTCAATCAGAGACTTGTCATGTAGTTTCGATATTTGACTTCCAATGTCGAAAATGTTGGGAATGAATAAGTAACAGTTCAGATTGTTTATAACCATTGAGATTGTTTAATAATGTTCATTAACAAACTAATTAAATAAATTTAATATGTTAGTTATTTATTAGAACATATTTTGTATGTTATGAAACCCTAATTGGTGGTTGGACAAAATTTGGAATCCCTAATTTGGTTAATGTCCCCTCCCGATGGTCGAAAGGGGGACATGATAGATGGTATCAGAGCTAATGGTTGCCGCACCAGAATTATATGCAGGGATACAAAATATAGAGATACTAGTTGCAACACCAGGTTTGTATGGTGAAATTAAAAATGACATTCATCAATCAAATATGGTATTAGAAAATCAGAGTTATTTTAAGTGAGTAACATGGAGGAGCCACATGGGAAAGAGATTTGATGTGGATGAGACCATGTGGGAAAATGGTGTGACGTGTGTTAGCATTTCTTCCCTCTTTGATCTAGGATTAGACCTTCTATCACGTACAACAAATCCCAAGATACCAACCTAACAAAGAAAGGTTCAGTTGATATCTCATGTGACATAGATGCATTCTCACTCAAGATATTTCTTATGCATAACTGCCAGAAACATGTTTCAACAGTTTGGGTGGGGGTTTCTTCTCCTTTGGCAACTTACCAACTCACTCAACCGAAGATGGTGTGTGCATTGATTAAACTTACTATGTGCATATAATACACTACTTAACTTATCCATCACAGTGATTATAACAACAACATATGCTTAACACCTAGATTATTTATTCGTAGTACGACACATGCATATGAAATATCACTAATAAGAAACTAGATAAACACATAATCATAATATACATTCATGCGAATTAAGAAAATTCATTATATAGGTTTATATTCAATTATAATTGGAAACCTTCCAATATGTCAATTAGTCCTTGGAGGAAAAATGTAACTAAAACATTATGCTTATATGAAAAAATATGAATGAGAGAGAGAGAGTCACGTTGAATGAGAAATTATGCATGCGAAGAGTGGGGAAGGTGAAGGGTCTTTTTCAGACGGTTTCACCATGTGTGGGAAGGCCAGTATGGCGCGATACCTACCTTGGGCAATGAAACGATAGTGGAAAAGAGATTTTGGGAGCTACAAAATCTCCTAAAATCCAACTATAAAAGACATTTTTCTCAGTATGCTCAGGGGTGGCTGGTTGGGGAAAGCACTCTCCTTTTAGGTTGGTTGAAGGAGACATTGTGTGTGTAAGATAAGGGGATCCCCATTGGAGAATGGGTCTGAGTTTGACTATCACCACACTTGGCATGCATAATTAGCTCGGGGGTGATTGAGGACAGAGGGAACCTCTGTGCCTAATCTATGGTTGGGTGGAACGTGGCTATTCCCTCTTCATTATGGATCATTTTACAAACATGTTCCATTTCTGGTTTGACGTTTCGACATTTTTCTGAGACCAGAGTATATCTGTAGTTGGGTGATTGTGTGTTTCCATGCTTCTGTTTGATGATGCATTCCTGATTTAATGTAGCGATGAAATGTTGTTTGAACGTTGTTGTGTTTTCATACTCTGCTCGATTGTTGGTAACTTGTTCTCACCTTGTTCTCTTGGGATTATTGGGTTGTTATGACTTTTGATTGTAGTTAGGGCATGTAGAATTATGCATAAGTATGTGTTTGGATGATACTAAAAGGATGATTTAGGAACTCTAGATTTATTAATGAGAATGATGTTTTTGAACCGATGCACTCATAATTTTGGTTTAATTTATGATGCCTTGTTTGTGGTAAATGGTAACTCCATGGACGATATTTGGTCCTTATACAAAGTTACCCTTTTGTTGTATAAAATATCTTGATAATGGGTTTTTGGGGTGCCTGTAAATGTGGAAGGGTCTAAGTTCCATTGTTGATAAAATAATAAAGGACAACTCCAAGCGTGTTGGTGGCAGGTTTTCTCATAAATGGGGAAATTTCTTTGTCCTATTTACAATAACTCAAGTCGTTCTGGTTATATAGCTTATTGACGATATGATACACCTACTATGGCTGAGGATTTTCTTATAAGTCTTATCATCTTGTAGTGAGGAGTATTCCTGTTAGGTTAAAAAACTGGTTATGACTATCTTGGATGCATAGATCCCTGGAAAGAGAATGCACCTACTCTATTTTATTTCATTATAAATTTTGTTGTTTGGTTGAAGGTTGTGACTACATTCTAGATGCAATGTTTTTGAGATGATAAGAAGCCATGCCTTGTCCTAAGAAAAACATCGCCAAACGAGTAAGGTTTTAAGCTTACGGTATTCCACATCAGAAAGGAGAAGTTCACACTGTGAATGTTTGCGAAAAAACAAATGTATAAGTGCTGTGAATGTTGAGGTTTTCTCCTTCCGCATTCGGCATAGTGGAAGTGCGGAAGTGAAAAGTCAAATGTTTAAGTCATATGGTTGTTGAGGCTTCCTCCTTCCGCATTCCACATAGTGGTAGTGAAAAAGTGAAAGGCCAAATGTTTAGTCCATAAGGATGTTGAGGATTCCGCCATCCGCATTCCGCATAGCCAAGGTGCGGAAGTGGAAGGCCAAATGGTTAAGTTGTATGAAGTTTTAGGATTTTGTCTTTCGCATTCCGCATAGCGGAAGTGTGGAAGCGGAAAAACAAATGGTTAATTCGTATGAATGTTGAGTTTTCCACCTTTCGCATTCCACATAGCGAAAGTGCGGAAGTAGAAAGCCAAGATTTTAAGACGTATAAATGTCGAAGCTTCCGCCTTCCGCACTCCACACAACGGAAGTGTGGAAGTGGAAAGCCAAGTGTTTAAATTGTGTGGGTCTTGAGGCTTCCGCCTTTCGCATTCAGGAAGTGCGAAAGCGAAAAGCCAAATTTTTAAGTGGTATGATTGATGGGGTTATCCCCTTCCGCATTTCGCACACCAGAAGTGTGGAAGCAGAAAGTCAAATGTTTAAGCCGTAGGAATGTTGAAGATTCCCTGTGTGGAATGCGGAAGCTGAAAGCCAAAGGTTTAACTCCTATGTTTGAGTGCAGAAATTATGTTGTTTACCTTTTAAGTTTAAGGCTGAGGTATTATTAAGGATTATAGCCAAATCTTTGAGAAAGAAACCATGCTTGGAAAAAAATATTGTATATGCATTTTTGAGCAGGTTATATGGGGATGTTACAATAGCTCTCTATGGTCCAAACTATAATTATACATCATAATCCTACCACTATTCTGTCCATGTTGACGTTCCCAATTAAATTCTACCCAAATTGATCCCCTAACACACCACATAAATAAATAAATATCTTGGATTTTTCTTTTCGTAATATGCTTATTGGAGAAAGGTTTAATCTTCATGACTGTTAATCTCATTGCCCATACATATATCATCGAAATTCTATAAGCCGACGAAGAAGAAAGTAAATCGGAATATGAATAGATATTGGGTCGTTCCAGCTGAAAATGCAGTTTAAGCCTAGCTTATTATTTCTAATTTTATTTTCATCCTTGGAATTGTAAGCTTGAGAGGCCAAAAATGGATTCACCTCATATGCAATTTTAAGAACTTGAAATTGCAATTCAAAAATTATGAGAAAGTGGGTGCAAATCAACTGAAGTTTATCTTATTGACCTTAAAAATTTGAACCCGGGTTTACAAAAAAACACCACGTAATTGAAAATTCCAATAGCCTGGACTGAAGTTTATTTATTGACCTAGTAATTGAAAATTCCAATAGTAATTGAAAATTCCAATAGCCTGGTTAATAGTGATTCACTTGTTTTTTCTGCAATTTCAATTATTTAGAACTGCAATTCTAACCAATTTAGCTGGAAAAATCATGACAAAGTTGGTGGAAATCAGCTGAAGTTTACCTTACTAGCCTTAAAAATTTGACCCGCAACTAAAAAGACCTCAGGTAACTGAAAGTTCGAAACGCCTGGTTTAGAGTGATGCCATTAATTATTGTATTGTGCTTTAAAGTTATTTAAAACGAGTATCTTTATTTATCTTATTGAGAGCTCCTTTAATTAATTAGCAACGCATTCATGGCTTTGCTTAAAGATTTGTTAGAGTCGTCTATAACTGTAATATGGGTACAGGATGTATTGGTTTTTTCCAATATTTATAATTGGAAAAAGACTATAATAGCATATAAAGATATGAATAAGACTTCCAACAACTATATTAACTAAAATAGATTTACCAAGAGTGAAAATGTGTAATCTATCTTTTATGGTTTTAGTGTATGTAATTTATGTTATTGTATATATATATGCAATTCTAAATAATTTAAATATAATTTAAGTGGACAAGTTAATTTTAATAATATTTTATTATTTTTCATAAAAAAACAAGTGTCAAACTCTAGGATGACCATGGAAGGAGTTACACATCTCTCTCCTACTAGGCTGTAGAATGCACCTCTTCGATGCAATCAGATTAATATGTTTGGAATAGGCTCTTGATGCTTTTTACTAATATGTTAACTTATTCATTGTTCTCGTGATGCTACCTGCCAAATGGAGATGGAGTCTTTGGATTACAACTACACATTAGTATAATAGTTTTTTTATTACAAAGTTTTAATTACCACCTTCATTTAAATTATTTGATCCAATAGTTGTATCACAATCATTGGAGATAACCAAATTGCATTTCAATCAAAAGTAGTGATTGGAGTTGAAGTTAAGCTAATAGTTGTATTATCAATGGAGTTAAGCTTATAGTTATATCTAATAATCTAATAGTTGAAGTTGAAGTTTAATTTTCCCAAATATAATGAAGTATACTTATCATATGTTAACTAAGCTATTTTGACTTTTTTGAAATTGTTAACTTAGAATTTTGAATTATACTCATAAAATCAATATGAATAGTACACTTATTTCATTCTTGTTCATAGATGAAAAAATATAGATGGTAGTCCACCCAAAAATTCTAAGATATATAAATTATAATAAGAAAATCTAATATGAAAAAATAATGAAATATACTTTTTATATATAATAACTTTAATTAAATATACACTTATGTAATATAAATAGATATACATGTAACAAATAATGAGCTCTGGACGTTCTTTCCAAGTTCCTTGAACATAAAAATATAAATTTTTTTTTTCAATGTGGTTCACGCGCCGGCTTGACCGACGGGCTACATCCACGGAATAATTTCAAGAGGGCCCACCCGAAGGGGCCTCACTCTCGNAATCCCGCGACCTCACTTACCAGGAGGCCTAACTACGGTTGATCCCGCGACCTCACTTGCCGGGAGGCCTAACTACGGTTGCTCGACCGCTTGAGCTAACTCTTGGAGATATAAAAATATAATTTTAAAACAAATAAAGCAATATTAAATAAAATTATATAATAATATTTAAATAATTAAAATTTGTTTAAATAATATTATTTCACTTCGGATAAGACAATGTTAAAGATCACCGGAGTTCTTCTTATATGTAACACATTTGATTCTATTTCCGTAAAAGATGCAAAATAGTACATGTTCATATTGGTTATCTCAGTGCACCATACAGTACAGCATGATAGACAGCTTACAATAGTGAAAGCATTTCATAACGTATGCACCTCAATCGAAAGATTCAGTAGGGAGAGAAATAAGATGGATCTAAACACGAATAGCAAAGCAAATATTAAAAAGTAAACGTTGATGGGAGACAACTAATTCGTATATAACCTTCGACTGTTTAACTTCGGTCAACAACCGCTTCCCCATGAAGCAGAATTGTCACACACGTCCAAGGGGGTCATTGCGCCCTATTCCTGGACTATGACCTAGCGGACGAAAAGCCATACCTCTATCCTTCTTCTTTCTCGTACTAGAAGGGACTTTTTTCTTCTCACCAATTTCATGACCACTTCCACGCTCAGATCTCGTCAAGTTGTTGTCGCCAACAACATCTTTTCCCGGCGGAACGCTGTCGTTGCCCTTAGTATTCATAGTGACGTGACTGCGGCTTTTTCTCAGGACAGCGTTATATGACTCAATAAACCGAGCGTCCGCCAATGAATATGCGTCGACCAGAAACAAGAGAAGAGCAATAACAGCAACCATTCTGGTCCTCATTTCCCAAACTCTGTCACCTTCGAGCGATGAAAGTCACCTTCGAGCGATAAAAGACAATCTGTCCAGTTAACTCTTCTTTCGAATTGGTTAGGCACTAAATAGTCCAATATATAGATGTTTCTCGCGTAGATTTCCATTAAAATATTCAGATATGCTTCAAAAAATTCCCTGTCATGATGCACAATAAACTAGCAACAATTTCATTAGTGCTTTCGTATCTATGGCCATAGATAATTAGTTTTATTCCGACCTTTCCGTGTCTTTCATCCAGGTCCTCTCGATGGCGTTATCGTATACTTTTATAATACATTTGTGTGACATCATGCCACTTCTACTCTACTTTTCTCGTAATCTAGTCTTTGGTGTCCATGTTTGATTCTTGATATTCGAAGGATTAGTTTATTTTATTAAAAAGCTTAAAAGCTTTTTGACATTAGTTAGTTATTATTTTTTTAGTTATTTTTTGACATTAGTTAGTTATTATTTTATTAAAAGCTTAAAAGCTTCTTGATATTCGAAGGATACTTCCCAACTCGAAATGATTTTTTTAGTTATTATTAAAAGCTTTTTGACATTAGTTTATTTTGACTGCCAACTTCCAACTGCAAAAGGTTCAGAGTTTACCAACATTTTGTTGATTTTTAAATATCCACCTGCAACTATTGCAGTTGTCTTCGGTGATTCCCTTGACCACTTGGGGAACTTTTGATCAGCCTTGGGGATTCCTTTGTCGACTTCGGCAGCAGTGCATCTAAAGTGATTAATTTATGAGATATTTAACTGAACCGTTCTTTAAAGCTCTTCAGGATTTAGATGATGGTCGGGAAAGGCTTGTCGATTATATTTTTTTTTATCAAATAGACAAAGGCTGTGCGTTCAGTTGGTGTTTGTGAAATTTTTATGCTTTTGCGTATAGAATGATGTGATCTTAGTAAAAAAAATGTTGCACCGTATTTTATATATGTATATATATATAAAAAAGAGACAGTGAAAGAGAAGTGTATAATAAATACAGGTTTTGAGTTTTGTAATTTATTTGTTTAAATAAGTTAACAATATTAACTTAACAGCATAGTTTCATTTAAAAGGAGATCTACCAAGCACTCACAGGGATCAAATTTCTCAACGTGTAAACCCTTTTTTAAAGTGGAAATGTGTAATACAATGTTTATGGTTTTAGTTTATAGAATTTATGTTGTTATATATATATAATTTTAAATAATTTAAATTTAATTTAAGCCCACAAGTTATTTTTAATAATATTTTATTATTTTTTATAAAAGACACTTGTCAACTCTAAGATGAGTACTCAAGGAGTTACAAATCTCTTCCTTACTGGGCTGTAGCATGCACCTCTTAGGTGCAACTATTTTTTTTTATTAACCTGATTAAATCATTTATTTTTATACAATTTAAAAATAATTATTTTTAATTTATCACTTTTGTAAAGTAGTAATAAACAAATTTTGAATTAAAATTAGATTATATAATTGAGAATATTTTTATTGATCTTATTAAATTTATGATTTATGATTAACTTTTCTATCATTATTAGTTTTTTAGCACAAGGGCTGAGTACATGGTTAAGAGAGAAAAAGCTTCTACCTTGGGCCATAAAATAATCTTTTAGGAATCTAGGAGAAACAAAGATACCTTAAAAGTCACTACCCATGTTCCTAAGAGTAGTTGTAGCCTCTATGTGTGGGCATTGAAACTATAATAATAAAGTTTTAATAACTAAGGATAGGTCTATTGGCTCTCAAGTACTTGGTTGAGAGAAGAAACCCACGCTTTAGGATAAATGACTCATAAGGCTAGAGAAATCTCATGTTGGTATTTGTGCCATGGATATCCTCAAATATGATTTTGTAAACACAAAAACCTCATAAATAATAATTTTGTAAATAACATTAACCATTTTTTCATTGAAATAAATGCTCAAGATTAGTTTATGATGTTTTACACACACGATTCATTTATGAGGCTTTGTAGGTCACAAACACAATAAATTAACAAAACACCCAATTAATTATTTTCAATATTATTTAACCAGAAAAACCTATTAGTCTTAATACTTAAGAATAATGGTTTAGAGTCATTTTTACTATATGACTATTATTAAATAGTAATAAAAGTGACTTTGCTTGAAATTTAATTATTGATTGGGTATAATTTTGCTGATAATTTTAAATTTCATCATGAAAATTAAAGTATCATTATTAGATTTTGAGCACAAGGCATGGGTCTCAAATCCTTGGACATGATTTAAGGAGGATACCTTACATTGGGCACTAAAAGAATCTTTTTAAAATCTAGGACCAAGAAATATGGTTAGCACATATGTATTCCTAAGAATATTTTAATCTTCTACTATCGTAGCTAATGTCATTATGATTTTGAGCACTAGTGATGTGTTTACTATCCCTTTATCTCGTTAAGAGAAGAAATCTATCCCTAACGCGAAATGAAGCATCTAGGCATGTAGGGATAATAATCATGTATTGAACCAACACAAATGAACTTTTGAGAGGATCCGAGGCCATAGAGTAAGGATATAGGGGAATCGAAAGAAATAAAACTACGTATAAGTATTCAAGGAATAGATATTATTAACGGAAGAAACAATGCTTTAGAGCTTAGATGAAACCTCTAAGGATAGAAAATTAACATTGATACCCTCAACCACCACATAAGACATCTAAAGGATACCATTGGTTTGATATTAGGATAACATTGCAACTAAGAGGTTTTAAGCAATATATATGCATGTCAATTCTGTTGAGATGTTTTGAGGAGGTGTAATGTCCCCATTTTGACCCCTCAAATATATTAGCTTAGTGTGTAAATATTGTGTATATTCGATGTATGATTTCTAGTGTTAAGCTCAAGGCGAAGGCCCTCCTAGTGAATTCCTTAGAATATAAAGGAAGGAATTTTATATTTTGTGGACCAAATGGTAGTGAGCCATGGGAAAATGTAAAAGTAGGTAAATATTTATAATGCAAATAAAAAGACCAAGAGTTAGTCATGGAGGCAACTGAAATTGAGGGGCTATGTTTACCCACCCGCTAGGGAGAGGTGAGTGGGTGTGAGACAGTTAACCCTCAATTTTCAAGTGGCATATTGAGAACCCAAGTGGACCACCTTTCCATTCTTTATTTCTATTGTAAGAAGGTAGATGATAAATCATCTGATGTTTTTGATGGAGCATGGATTGAATTTGGAAATTCATATGACAACTTGTGGGATCATCTTACTTGAACAAAATGTCAATTCCCTCATGCCAATGACATCTCACTTCATTCCCATCGTAGTGTGTAAGAATCGTTATCCTATTTGCAATGTGTTAGCATTCCTAGTAACAAGAGGAGACAAAATTGTAACCAATGAAGAGTCACGTATTAGAGTGCCAATAATGCCCAAAAATGCTTGTGACTTATGGAACCATATATGAATCCTTATATGTAATATTTTGGGTAAATTTGAGAGTGTCAACTACACAAATATCAATCGAATAATCCATCCTCAAAATATAGTAAATTGAATTTCATGACTAAAACTATATGTGTCAAGAAATCCGAAATCCAAGATATGATGCAAGTCTAAGAGAGGTCAAAGGCTAGAATTGCTTGATAAATTTAGTGAAAGGAAATAATTTCTAAAGGTTTAGTAGCATGGACCATTCTATTCCCACCTGTAATATCACCAGACGGAAGGGGCGCTTGAGGGACTATGTAGTAACAAGGGAAACCTTCCTTGTTTTAGGTGTGGTAGGTAATGTGGGTGCCAAGGATGGATGAATCCAATTGGAATTCTTGTAGCTCTATGGATGATCTCACTAGTTTAGCATTCAAATTCCATGTCTCTCTTCCTACTTGATAAAACTAGTTGCGCGTTGGATTAGCATGGGTGTTTGTTCTTATGATTATGAGTGAGCTTGTGTAGTTCCTCCTTGGTGAATAACATGTAACATCTCGGTGGTGGCCTCTTACCTAAAATAATATAGGCTGGATAGAGTGTCGAAAGTTGGTTTCAATGTTTCCCTCACATAGCTTGTTGCTCTCACAACTTTAATTAAAATATAAGTGTCTGTGTTGTGTATGATTGCCGATAATTTAAGTGTTATTGATTATTAATTACGCATGTTGAATGGAATCATAAATAGTCTATTTGAATTATTAAACTAGATGCTTATGCATAGCATGAAAATGAGTTTATCTCTGGGTATAATTTCATTGTTGTTATCCTCATGATGAATATCCTAGTTTATGATGAATTGTATATGTAGATCAATTATATATTTGTTGTGTATGTTTAACTTCCACCTAGATATGTATTTTAAATTAGGAAAATATCTCTTAAGTTTTCATGGTCGAAGTAGCAGTGCCGATTGTTGGTTGTGGAGCCTGATCTTCCAAATACAGAGATATTATTCAGTCATGTTTGTACCCTAGTTGTATTGTACATTCATTCCCCCTTATTTATGGTGCGGGGTAGTGCCTCGAAAAAGGGGGTTCAGGGGCGGAGACCTTGAATTTTTTTGGGGATGTTTGCTGGCTAATAGTTTTGTAGACCCATAGTATTGGGCTAACCGTAGTATTTTCCCATGGTATTTCCCCTATAAAAGAAAAACATTGTAATACGAGTTTGTGTGGTATTGTATTGTATTGTATTGTAGCATTGTAAGCAATCTTCGTGATTGTGTGAGAGAGACTGTGAGAGCGAGAAGAGGAAGTGCAGTGATATTGTTGTAGGTTGTATCCCTTCACCTTTCTGGATGGTAATAAAAAGACCGACAATTTTTGTGTAGATGTAGCCCATCTTTTGGGTGAGCCATGTTATATATGTGTCTCTCTGTAATGTGTTTAATGTGTTTTACATATTGTTTACTAATTTACTGTATAACTATTATTGCTCTATTGTCCTATTATCTAACAATTGGTATTAGAGCCAAAAGGTCAATTTGGCTAGTAAACTCGTAGGAAAGATGGTTTCCTGGTTCGAGTGCGAGAAATGGCAGAAGAAGGAAAGTTTAGGGTCAAGAAATTTAACGGCCAAAACTATCAGTTATGGAGGATGCAAATGGAGGACTATTTGTACCTGAAGGATTTGTATGTGCCATTGGGCAGAAGTGAAAAGCAGTCGATGGTTTTGAAGGATGAAGAATGGGAGGTTCTTGATAAAAATGTATTGGGAACAATGTGGTTGTGCCTGGCTTCATTGGTGGCTTTCAAAATTTCAAAAGGAAACACAACAGAGGGCATGATGAGCTCATTGGGTAAGCTCTACAAAAAAACCTCGGCTTCCAACAAGGTATTTTTAATGAAGCATTTATTTAATATGAAGATGTCGGAAGGTGGATTTGTTGTCGATCATTTAAATGAGTTTAATATGCTAACCATTCAATTAAGTTCTGTAAAAGTAAACTTTGATGATGATGTTAGGGCTCTTCTAATCTTGTGTTCATTGGGAGAAAGCTGGAATAGCTTAGTCATGGTTGTAAGTAAAGTTGTCCGTAATTCAAACACTTTTATGTTTGATGATGTTGTTGGTGTTATTCTTAGTGAGGAAATGCGAAGAAAAAGCATAGGTGAGACATCAGGTAATGCGTTTACCATGGAGAGCAAAGGGAGACAAAAGGAGAGAAGGAAGAACCCGAGTAACTGTGAGAAGTCTGAAAAGGGAACATCCAATTCCTAATTCAAAAAAATAGAGTGCTGGAACTATGGTAAGAAAGGAAATTTGAAGAAAGACTATAGAGCTCCAAAGAAGAAAAGAGAGAGACAATAAGAGACTAATTAGGAAGTGAATGTAGCAGGCGATGTGTTACAAGATGATTTGATTCTTGCATTAGATAATACTAATGATTAATGGGTAGTAGATTCAAGGGATTCATGTCATGCTACACCCCATAGGAAATTCTTTCATGATTATGTTCAAGGTGATTTTGGACATGTTTTATTGGGGGATGATGAACCATGTAAAATTGTTGGAAAGGATAAGGTACGGATTAAGTTAAATAATGGAAGTGAATATCTACTAAAATATGTAAGGCACATTCCTACTATGAAAAGAAATATGATCTCAATAGGGAAGTTGGGATATAGTGGTTGTTTGTCTACATTTGGAGAAACGTGGTTGAAGATCACTAAAGGATCACTTGTAACAGAAAAATGAGAGAGGGTAGGTACGTTATATTTATTTCCTCATAATACTGATTATTCTATATTTGTAGCTTGCATCGAAACAGGTGCGGCATTGTGGCATCATGGGATTGGCCACATGAGTGAGAAGGAGATGCAGATTCTCCACTCAAGGAAACTGCTTCTAGATTTGAAGTAGGTAAGTTTGGAATTATGTGAGAACTATGTTTATTGAAAATAGAAGAGAGTTAGATTTCTCAGGGTTTGGAAAGAAAAGAAGACTAAAAAGTTAAATCTTGTCCATACAGATGTATGGGGACCACCTTAGGTACAGTATCTTGGCGGCTCTCGTTATTATGTTACTTTTATTGATGATGCAACTAGAAAAACTTGGGTTTATTGTATTAGACAAAAATAGGATGTGTTTAATACTTTTAAAAAGTGGAAAGCTGTGGATGAGAATGAGACATAAAAAGGTTGAAATGTCTCACATCTTATAATGGAGGTGAATAGTGTAGCAAGGACTTTGACAATTACTATTCACACAATCAGATTTATAGAGAGAAGACAGTCCCTGGAACAACACAAGAAAATGGTGTGTCAAAAAGGATGAACAAAATGATCATGGAGCGTGCAAGGTGTATGAGATTGCATGAAGGGTTTCCCTTATAGTTTTGGGTTAATCCTGTAAACACTACTATTTATTTAATAAACATAATGCCTTCAAGCGCTTTGGATGGTGGGATTCCAGAGGAGGCATGGATAGGTAAACAAGTAAAATACTCATTTCTAAGAACTTTTGGTTGTGAAGCATTTGTCCATATTGATAAAGATGATAGAACTAAGCTTGAAGCTAAATCCAAGAAATGTACCTTTATTGGATATGGGGTTGATGATTTTGGTTATGGTTTGGGTGATTATGAAAAATGAAAAAATCGTTAGGAGTAGAGATGTAGTATTCAATTAAAGGGTCATGTACAAAGATCAGTTCCAGGGAAAGAAAGAGGAAAATGAAAATACAGAGTACACAATGCTTGTTGAACTCAAAGAAAATGAAATTACAAAGGAACCAAAAAATCAAGAGTAACAACAGGTACCTAAAACTCCTGCAACTATAAGAAAATATACTAGGTTAAGTAGACCCCCTAAACGATTCTCTCCTTCACTGTATTATTTATTGATGACTGATCCTGGTGAACCAGAATGTTATGAAGAAGCAATGCAGGTAGAAAATAGAAATAAGTGGGAGCAAGGCATGGATTAGGAGATGGAATCATTGGTAAGAAACTAGACTTGGGATCTGGTTAAGTTTCCTATAGAAAAAAGGGCATTGCAGAATAAATGGGTTCATAGGTTGAATGAAGAAGATGGAGGCAAGTAGCGGTACAAGGCTGGACTTATTGTAAAGGGGTTTGCACAAAAGAAAGGTATAGAATTTGATGAAATATTTTCTCCTATTGTTAAAATGACTTCAATTAGAACTATTTTAAGTCTATTGGTGGTAGAATATTTTCATCTTGAATAGTTGATGTAAAACTAACATTTCTCCATGGGGATTTGGAGGAGGAAATTTATATGTAGCAGCCACAAAGGTATGAGGTCAAAGGGAAGGAGAATTTGGTTTGCAGGTTGAACAAGAGCTTGTATGGCCTGAAGCAAGCTCCAAGGAAGTGGTATTTAAAATTTGATTAGTTTATGACAAAACAAGGTTATGATAGATGTCATTCTGACCACTTTGTTTATTTTAAGAGGCTAGATAATGAAAGATATATTATCTTGTTATTGTATGTGGATGAAATGCTTGTTGTAGGGTCTAACATGCATGATATATAGATGTGATCAAAATAAAGCTAGCTAAATAATTTGCGATGAAGGATTTGGGTGCCACAAAGAAAATCATTGGTATGAAAATAAAAAGAGATAGAAAAAAATGCAAATTGATGTTGTCTCAAGGTGAGTACATAGAAAAGGTGCTGCATAGGTTTAGAATGCAGAATAAAAAACCAATTAGTAGACCTTTAGCAAGCCATTTCAAACTAAGTAAGGAGATGTGTCTAGAGACACAGTAAGAGATAGATTACATGTCTAGGATTCCCTATTCATCAGCGGTTGGAAGCTTGATCTATGCCATGGTGTGCACAAGACCAGAAATTGCACATGCAGTGGGAGTTGTGAGCAAGGAAATGAAAAATCCATGTAAAGAGCATTGGAAAGCTGTACAATGGATTCTTAGGTATTTGAGAGGTACAACTTCTCATGGTTTATGTTTTGGAGGCTTAGACATTGTTCTACAGGGATATGTTGATGAAGATATGGCTGGTGATAAAGATAGCAGGAGGAACACCACAGGATATGTGTTTAATGTGGGTGGAACAACAGTAAGTTGGATTTCAAAACTACAACATGTGGTTGCACTTTCAACAATGGAAGCAGAGTATGTTGTTGCTACAGAGGCTCGTAAGGAGATGATTTGGTTGCATAGGTTCATGGAGGAATTGGGTAAGAAGTAGGAGAAAAACAAGTTGTATAGTTATAGCTAGAGTGCCATTCATCTTGCAAACAACTTAGCCTTGTTGGTCTTACATGTGCAGACCCGTGTTTACTTTATTGTACCAACAAAACCCCTAGCTCACTCGCCCTTTCGGCGACAGACCGCAGAACGGCCTGAAGTATCACCCTAAGTGATCCTAGATGGGGTGGCTAAAGAATCACATTTCCTCAACCAGGTTCTATAGCATCCTAGGTTCTTTTGACTCTACTTAACTAGTGGGATCTCTCTGCAAGGACTGGTTCTCTCTTTCTATCTAACTCTGCTATAGGACTGACTCTTATTGCGTCGCAGCTTCTAGGACAACGCACAAACTTACTCTTCTGCTCATCTCTCATCCTGCGATATCTCACACCACAACTCCTCCGACAGTGCGATATCGCCTTTTTACGCCGCGATATTTCCTACAGTAAGACTTAATATGCTCATCAATTCTCAAGGGCCAGAGGCTTCCTCTCTAGGTATAATAGCTTAGGTAACCTTCATCAAGGTGTTAAACAACTTCACTTAAGCTTCTACAGTTTAACATGCTTAACATCAATCACACTCAACTCGCTGAACTAAATACACAGAAGTGACTTAACACTGTAGCTGCTACTGTCATGAATCAAGCACTAATAAACTCATATACAGAATACTTAACACATTCAACTCACATTTAACCTTCTATGTTACTGCAACTGAAGGATAACATACATACATTCATTAACTGATAAGCAAGTTCATGTAACAGATAACAGATAGCCAATAAGTAAAGCACAATCACATGAAATAGTCGCACAACACACGGATTTTACGTGGTTCACTTCCAGGGAGGAAGCTACGTCCACAGGAACTGTGTTTCTATTATATCTTGAGAGAGTATACACAGTTCCGCTGCAACCTCTTATGCAGCTTGAGATCTTCTGGGAAAATCCACCACTCAACTGGGAGCCCTTCTCTCTTAGATCTCTTCTCTTTCTATATTGCTTCTTCTTACAATATATCCTTCCTCTCTCACTCTCTCAATCCCTGCAGATTGTTACATTCATTCTCAAGGAGTTGGCTACTGGTTATAGTAAGATAACTACAGACTTAATAACAGAACCAGAGCTCGACAACAGTTACAACCTTATCAACCCGCTATCTATCTATCTATCTCTCTAACTGTCTAACTAGCTAACCCTTCATAATACAGAATACATGCTTGAATAGGTGGCTCAAAGGTCTCACCGTGATACAAAACTATGGGCCTATCCCAATAGTAACCCAAAACCCTAACTGTGACATTCATCCTATATGTGCTTTGAACTACCACTTACTGGTCACACTGCAGCTTTCTGTAGTCTTCCACGCTTCTCGGCGCTGATCGTGGGTATGGGCGTCGCTTCCTCTGTTGCTCCCCTTCTGTCCTTTGTATTTAATACCTTGGCCCATTGCTCCTTCTCCATTCATGAGGGTAGCTGAGCCCTCCTGTCGTCGCTACTTCCTTAGATGCAGTGGTTGAGCTCTCTTCTCGGTCGCTTTAGGTACTGTTTCCTTTGACTTTCTTGTTCCGATATAATAGCTTTTCCTATAGCTGCGGGCCCCTGATGCAACAATCCCCTAACACTTACTTGTGGCTCGTCCCCAAGCCACTAACATCAGGTTTCTCCTTCTGTAGCTTCTCCTTGGATTCCTGCGAAGTCATTGCGAATCTCTCCCCGAGTCCTGCGACATCTTTGTCCATAGATTCGACACAGTCTTGTGCCTCTTCAAGCATAACTTGAGTAATAATGGGGTCTTCTATGCTATCAATTTCACTTTGGCTTGTAGTGAACTCCTTGACCTTCTACTCAACCACATTGACCAGCTCTGCGATTTGTTCCTGATACGGTTGAAGCATATTATTGAATTGTATTTCTTTTTCTCGCAACCACTGCGCTTCCTGTTACAAATGGTTCATCTATGTCATCTTCTTCATCTTTGCAAGAGATCCTAAGCTATTGACTTCTTCCTTCATTGCTGCTACTGCATTTTCTATGTTCTTGATGCTCTGCTACAAATCCAGTCTATCTGGGAGCTCTTCTAGCTCCGACCATGTCTTCATCGCATCAGCTAGCAATGAATCTGCATCATCTATACGACACTTCATCTGTGTTGAAGTGAGTCTAAAGGCCTATGCCCTTGATTCCTTGTCTACCTCAGGTGTTCCTGGTGCTTGAGCCTCAAGCTCAACAATCTGCGCCTTGTGGTCTTCCTCCATCTTGATCACTGTTTCTTCTAGATCCTTTGCTCTATCTGTAATTCTTATTACTTTCTGTGTTAGAGGCAAGGAAAGCTTGATGTTACACTGAGGTAACTCCAATGCAATGTTATGCACGACCTGACTGAGATCTTGTTCTCTTTCTTCGTATACTCTCAACTCCTCCTCCTTTGTCTGAAAGCTTGTGGTGAGCTCTGCATTCTGTTGTCTCAGCTGCATGTTCTGTTTATAAGTCGCAAGCTCTCTATCCCTGAGCTCTGCGGCTATCTGCTGCTGGATCATTTGTAGTTGATCAACAAGGAACTGTGCCAGATTAACCTCGAAAGGTTGCCTAACCTGTATCTGTACATCAATCATTGAAGCAGGGAATTGGATGCTCCCTGGCGGTATCAAAACTGTATTGGTGTGATCCTTTGCAACGACTTCCTCACGGGAAATCGATGGTGTTGAGCTTTCTCCTACTGTCGCCTTGACTGGCTGAGTCTGTATCGTGGTAGTCTTCTCAGTTAGTGATTTCAACTCCAGAAGCTTCTTATCTATCGTGATCTGCAGCTTGTCCTGTGATGTCTGCATCGCCTGAAATGAATCCTGTATCTCCTCCTTCAATCTCGATGAGATGATATCATAGTCATCCTCTTTTAGTGCGGTCTTTGTAGTTGGATTTGAGGCTTTGATTTTTTTCCTCTTTTGTGCTACTGGTGGCACTTCTACTGCATCTTTCCTCTTGATACCCACATGACCTTTTCCTTTTTCTAATGGATCTATTCGTGCGGTATCTGCTGGTAGATTTCCTGCTGTGGAATCTTCTAATGCCTTCTTCCACTCTTCATCAAAGTATTTGATGACATCTTCTACATCCTGCGCTATCATCCTGAACGAACCAATAGCCTAGTTATCTGTTCTAAACCCTTTTGGCCTCAGATAGATTGTATGCATGTCTGCAATAAAATCAAGCCGATTATTATACATGTCAACAACCTCTGTGTTGATCCACGGTGTCTCTTAGATGACTCGCTGCAACAGCTTATAGTATTCATATAATACTATCATGTTGATCTTTTTCTTGGATGGACTGTTGCTTTCCCATAAGTTTGCATAGCGTGCGCCTCTGCACTCTCCGCCTCGTAGCTATAGGAACTATATATGGGGTGGCTCTCTCCACCCGATGAATGCGCATAATATAAGCAACCACGAGAAATGGAAAAGGTGGTTTGGCTCATCCTGCGCTGTCAAAACAATCTTGAAGAAAAATATTTAATAAAAACAAACACCAATTAAATTGTTCACCTTATGCGACCTGCACGACAAGGTGAATTACTGATCCTGTGACTTCTTTCGGGCATACTTTGGTTAACATTCTTCTTGCAAGCAGACTAGCTGTAAATCTGAGTGTATCATTTGCTAAAGCTATGAGGTCATAAGCCCAACCTCCTCTCTGTAGCTTGTACTTATTAACGAGAAGCGCTGGTAGCTTAGTATCCTTGCTTTTCCCTGATATATGTGTCTAAGGGTCCTTACCGATCTTGGACAACCCAGTGATGCGCTGTATCAAATCAATGTTCAGATCAACCCTGTTACCAAGCCAATGGTAACCTCCATGTACACAGGAAAGTAGTACACGCACCACGGCATTAACCTTTGCACCTCGTCCAAAATGTCGTATTTTCAACAAATTGAGCAAGCTTGACTGCTCAAGAATCTGGACATGCTCCAGAGGAACAAACTCATTTGCATCGGTCCTTGGGTTCCTCTGAACCGTAAGATACTGATCCGGTTGAAATTGAGGATATGTCTTACTGTCTCTAAGGTTATAGTCTGCAAATTTGAGAACAGGGACATATCCTAATAGTTCTCCATCTTTCTTTACACGAGTATGAATCGACGATAGCGGAATAGGAAACTTAGCACCCTTGGGAATGGTTAGCTCTGGTGCGTCCTCAACTCGCGGCACAATGTATACTATTGCCATATGAACTTCTTCTTCGTGCTCTGGGCTGGAATCTTCTACTATCTAAGCTTGACTCCTCATCCTTGGTGTCTGTTTGACCTGTGGTGCACCTAGTTTCACAACCCTGGGCGGCGTCGTCATAGCAGACTCGAGGCCACCATGCTGGAATCGTCGGACAACGTCTTCTAAAGGTTCCTTCTCGGACATAAACCATCTGGTATAGTACTTTGGACTGGTAATGGTTGTGAAAATAGGGAAACTAGCACTCTGTAACTAGAGTATCTCTGCAGAGGGAAAACTTCTACAAATTTCTCTATAACTCTCAGAAATCGCAAAATTAACCCTTCTGTCTGAATGATCTGTGCATTTATAATGAAGGTGATAATATTTGAAGCAACGGCCACTTAAGCTAGACCCGTTGGTGGCATTTATTGCATGGAAAAGACAACACCCGACGCCCTGATCCTCATTAAGTACTAAAAATCTGATCAAATCTCCCTTGAAACTTATGTACAGGCACTGGTCTCAACCAAGATTTACCAAATCTAGGAAAATCCTTGTACTATTTCCAAATCTAGGGAAATGTATACCTATCATATCTAGATTAATTGCTTGTCAGAGGGTGAAGTGACTGGCCCTCTTTCCCTTTTCAAAATTGTCTTCGTGGCACGGGGAACATCGCCTCGTTGCGATGTCACACCGCATCGTCCTAGACCAAAAAGTCGGCGTGAACTCCGCAGCGTTCAAAAACTCTGCAATGTCCTATGACTTGCACAAAATAAACTTTCCTACTGCGATTCCTCCTACTTAGAACTTTTTTTTTATTGTTAGTGTAGACTAATTATGGGTGCGATGCCTCCTTTCAACTACACTGGACATCTGCACCACTTAGTTCTCTGAGTTAGGGCTGGGAGGTGGAGTGGCTATCACTATAAATCTTAATCCTACTGCCATTAATCAAAGTAGGAACAAGTTCCCCATTCAGTTTACTGAGCTGAACGGCACCTCCGTCTGTGACTTGCTGAATCTGATATGGCCCCAACCAATGTGTCTTGAGCTTCCCTAAAAACTTAACAAACTTGCTGTCGTAAATGAGCACTGGGTCTCCTATCTGAAAAATATTGCTCTTGATGTGCCTGTCATGCCAAGCTTTTTCTCATGTCTTTTGCACTTTTTGATGAAGTCCTGTGATGAATCTGTCTTCTTCTAAGGCAAGCAACTGTGCTAGTATTTTGTTCATCGTCTCTGTATCAATGATCTTGATAATTTGAGCAATTCTTAAACTGGGAATAATATATTCCATAGGCATAACAGCCTCTTGTCCATACACCAAGCTGAAAGGTGTGTGTCCTGTAAGTTTCTTTCATGTAGTCCTATAAGCCCATAATACAGCATTAACCCTAAGGTCCCAATCATCTCTTTGGCTATTATAGATATTAGTAAGAGCATTTTCTAGAAGCTTGTTAAAATCCTCCACCGTACCACTAGCTTGTGGGTGGTAGGGAGTGCTCTTATGATGCTGTATCTGAAATTCCTCTGTCAAGGCCTGAATAGTGCGATTGAGAAAGTGTGTGCCTTGATCACTCATCAAAATTGCTGGACATCCAAATCTACTTATGATGTTTTCAAAAATGAACTTTGTAGCTATAGTAGCATCACAATTCCTTACTGCTTTGGCCTCTACCCACCTGGTGAGGTATTATGTTCCTGTGATGATGTATCTTGCACCAGTTCGTTTCCCTAGTGGCTTGATAGGACCCATGAAATCTACAGCCCACTTGTCAAATGCCCGCAGCGTAATCTTTGGTCATAGAGGCATTTCATCTCTCTGTGAAGGTTTTCCTACCCTCTGGTAGATATCACAGCATCTTCAAAACTCCTTAGTGTCTTTGTGCAAAGTAGGCCACCATAATCCTGCAGCTACAATTTTCTGAGCAGTCGGCTTTCCTGCGAAATGTCCTCCTATGGTACCTAAATGTGCTTCTTTGATAATGGCCTCTTTCTTATGCGGCATAAGGCATCTGCGCAGGACTTCATCTAGACCTAACTTATATAAATGTCCTGCGATCAAAGTGAAGTCTGCTGCTTTAACAACTAACTGTTTCTTTTGCTGCTTAGTAAACTCAACTGATGCCCACCCTGTAGTGAGAAAGTGAATAATATCTACGTAATACTCATCTGCGATCTAGATAGAGAACAATTGCGCATCTGGCAAATTATCCTCCAGATTACTTGGTTCTTCTCCTGAGTCTATCCGCGACAGGTGATCAGGTCCGACATTCAATCTTCTTGGTTTTACAATAATTTCAAAATCATACTCCTGAAATAGGAGTAACCATATGCAAATCCTTCCCCCTAATACTGGATTATTGACCAAATACTTTAAAGCAGAATGGTCAGTGAACATCTTGAATGGGGCACCCAACAGATAGTGCCTGAACTTTTGTAGAGCATACACCATAGCTAATCCTTCTCTTTCTGTAGTGGTGTAGTTCTTTTCTGCGGTAGATAACTTTCTTCTTGAGTACACGGTAGGGTGATCGATACCCCGTTCTCATGGATGTGTTAAGACAATCCCCAGTGCGATGCCAGATGCATCCACATGTACATGAAATGGCTTGTTCCAATCTGGAAATACTAAGATGGGTGCTGTGACCATCTTCTCTTTAAGAGTGTCTAAACTTTGTTGGCATTCCTCATTCCATAGGAATTTCGCTTCTTTCTTTAACAACTTTTCCATAGGTACTGTGATCTTTGCATAGCCTTTGATGAATTTTCTATAATACCCTGTATGACCAAGCACTGTCCTCAATTGCTTGACTAAGTTGGGTGCTGGGAGATTTAAAATGATGGCAATATTTGCAGGATCTACCATCAAGCCTTGTCTGCAAACAATATGACCCAACAAAATACCAAATGGTGCACAGAATATACATTTCTTCAAGTTAAGAGAAATATGATATTGCCTACATTTCTCTAACATGAGCCTTAAATATCCTATATGATTTTTGATTAATCCAAATATAGTCCAATCATCAAAATAGACTTCTAAGAATTTATGGATGTATTCCTTAAAGACAGCAACTACTACTCTAGAAAAAATAGTTGGTGCATTTTTAATACCAAAGGGCATTATCGTATACTGGAATGAGCCCCATTCTATCGCAAAGGTGGTCTTATGTTGATCCTCTAGATGGATTCTTATCTGGTGATAGCCTGAAAAGCCATGAGTGAATGAGTAGATCTCCTATCCTCCTACATTGTCTAAAACTTCATCAGTGAAAGGTGTCAGAAACGGGTCATGAAGCGATGCGTCGTTGAGTTTGCACAAATCGACACAAATCCTGATTTCTCCTTTAGTTTTATTTTCCTGCACAACCATGGGACTAACCCATTCACCCTCTTCTACTGGCTCAATGATGCCTGCTGCTAGCATCTTATCAATCTCATCCTTAACTTTTTCTTTATAACAAGGATTTAATCTATATGGACGTTGCTTAACCGGCCTAGCATCCGCTTTCAAAGGTATCCTCATGACTCCCAAATATCCTACTATTCCCTTCATTTCTATAAACTTAGTGGGAAATAACTCTTGAGAGTCATGTAACAAATTTGCAATGTGTCCTATCATTTCATCATCCCAATAGTCCAATAGAGGCAAACTTTGGTTCTGTTTCTGTGTCAATATTGATCTTTTTAATCTTAATAGGCTTTGTGATAGCTAGAATCTCTAGCTTTGGTCCCTCAACTTCGCGAGTCCCTTCTGATTCTGGAATGTTGATACTGCGAGGATTCTCATCCTCATCACTTGGCTCTTCTGTGAATTTGTAACACTCTAGCGCATGTTCTAACTGGATAGCCCAATCAGGCTGAGTATACATTGGTAGGGTACAGTCATCAAATATCTTAGTCTTTATAATCTCTAGAGCCTGATCAATGCTTGGATACTCAGATTCAAAAGTGAAAGTGAGTAGAAAGCTATCTATCATAACTGGCCATGTAATTGTTCCTCTGCGCAGCTCTGTCTCAGTGTACTAGTTCCTTGGGACTGTGTCTAAAGTGTGAATGAATAGGTGAACCCATTCATCCTCTGGAATGTCCGACCAATTCTGTTCACAAATTGTAATATGTGACCTGGGGTTAGTTTCTCATGTATATTTTTGCTGGAAATGCTCCTTGTCAATAGAGAATCTGATCACCATCAATCTCTTAAAATCATCCCATGATGCGATATTTTCTTTATGTGCATGCCACCATCTTACAGGTGTGGCTCTTACTAAAAGGTCAATAGCTGCCATCCTCTACTCATGAGGGCTTTCTTGCTCAAACTGCTGTAAAAATTCATTGACATCCGCTAAGCCATCAAATGACGAAATATCCTTAACCTCTGTGCCAATCCATCGCAGTGAGTTAGTCATAAATGCACATCTGCGAGCTAAAACTTCGTAAAGTCTATTCTTCCAATTTTCTAAACCAACATCCGAATCCAATGCGCATGAGCTGTCGCATCGCCAACTAATATTTCCTTCTGTGGTGGGGTTGATATAATCACTCTGGTTAGCAGTCATCTGATAGAAGCTCTCCATATTACGCACCTCTTCCTCTACTATGATAGGTTCAATGTGTCGAGGACCCTAAAAAGGATCCAACGGTGCGATGACTCGAATCTATTTATCCTGAAAGGTCATTTGTCTTTTCTTCAAGTCGATAATGGGCATGTTATCAATTTCCCAATCAATACCTAATAAAGCTAGATACGGTCTACTATCACCAATAATTTCTATGACTTCAAAAATCTGCAAAGCTATGAACTCCGTCAATATCAACTGGTACTTGCGGTAATCGACCCAGTGGCAATACCCTATGCTGATTGGCTAATCATAGATGGATAGGTGATCTGGCTAACTTAGGGCTACCCATCTGTTCCCATGTCTGTTTAGTAAGAACATTTACCTCTGATCCTAAATCTAAGATTACCTCATCCATTTCAAACTCTCCAATTTGTGCTGTGAGTCTCATTTCTCTTCCTGTTCTTGTATGGCCCATAATATTTTGAACAACACGCTGCATACATCTCACGGAAGAAGAATTCTAATACTGATCTATGATGCATTGAATCTCTCCTATGGCTTTCTCATTTCTTATGAGTTTCAAGAAGCTCCGCAGGAAGGATTGTACACTTCCTGTTAACTCATCCTCTTCACACCTTCCCGATGTGGTAGCCTGCGATATCTACACAGGACTAACGCCACAAGGTTTTGTATATTGTACGCCCCTATGAGGAAATATCTACAATCCTACTAGTGTAGGGTCAGTAAAGAAAGTTTTAGCTTGCTGAAATGTTTCTTTGTTCTTCTGCAGGTCAAGTGGTGTAGATTTATCAGTTGCTTTATGCACCCACTTTGGACCTGTATTTTTTTCGGCATCCTACGATGTCTTACTAGTAGAAGCACCACTGTGAGTCACGATATTGACTCTTGGTTCTGGTTCTTTTTGCTTAGCAGCAATAAGCTGAATATTCTGGTTTACTGCTGGCTTAGGATCCTTAATCTTGGCTATCAAGATAGGACATTATTCTATAGTATGATCATAGGAATTGCAATACTTACATGTTGTAGTAGGGTTCTGACAATCTCTATCAAAATGTCCTACAGCTCCATAGTTGTAACAAATAATCGATCCACGGCCATGGCCAAAACCTCCAGCATGGCCTCGTCCTCTGAATCCTCCACCACGGACATTATGAGTCGGTTCATGCTGTGGTCCAGCTGCTGGTCCTGATGTCTCTGACTGGACTCTGTAGAAGTCATGTTTTCTCTCTATCATGAGATTATAAGCTCTGCAATTATTTTCATCATGTCCTACTGACTTATAGAAGTTACAGTATAAATTCTTAGGAGTTTGTACATACTTCTGAAGTAAAGGGAATTCCTGTGGTCTATGTCCTCTTATTCTACAAATTTCATACCATGGCCCTTGAGTCTGTACTAAGGGGTTAGGAGCCCCACTTGCTAAATATTCCACAAATACTAGACAGTTATCTTTGGTATGGCCATGTCCTTTACACTTTGTACACCATAATTCTTGTTCAACCTCTTTTCCTTTCTTAATCTCATGTAGTTGTAAAGTGAGATTGGCTAACTGATTCTGTAATTTTGTCATACCTGCATTAGTCTCAGCTAGAGGTGAAGCCTCTAGTTTCATTTCCATCTCCAATGCTTCATCCTGTGTATGGAGTTTCTGTTGCATTAGTGGAAGTCTGATATGAGGGAGCAGTGCTACGATGAACCATTCCTTATGCTGCTCCGGCGCAAACTCAAAACTAACTTGGTC
Source organism: Pseudotsuga menziesii (assembly GCA_001517045.1). Taxonomy (NCBI): domain Eukaryota; kingdom Viridiplantae; phylum Streptophyta; class Pinopsida; order Pinales; family Pinaceae; genus Pseudotsuga; species Pseudotsuga menziesii. Next base: position 94,029 of record LPNX010068694.1, read on the forward strand.
TACAAGAGCTTTAAATTTTTGATTGAAATCCCATACTGAATCTGTGGGTAACTGTTTGATTTTTTTAAGTTCTGTGATACATTGTGACTCAGACTTGGGTTTCTTAAATTCCTTAATCATTGCGGTCCTCACCTCTACGAGTGTTCTAATCTGTGCTGATGTATACTTCATATACCATGTTAAAGCTCTTTCTCTAAGTGTAGTAGCCAACTGGACAAGCTTAGTATTGTCATCCTGGATCTGTTTAATGGTCCATATAGCTTCACATAGGAACCAATGTTGTTCTGGGTCTTCTACCCCTATACCCCTAAAGGTAGGTAATTTCATGTCATCCCCCATTCTATTTCTACGAGGTGGATTCTGGTTTGCTGTGTTACTGCCACTTGGCGGTGTAAATGTAGTATGTAATGTGTGTGAACTACTAGATGGAGTTCCTACGGGATTATTCTAAGTCTCAGTTTGTTTATGTGCGGTATAAGGGTGGTAAGGGATACCCCCTGCTATTTTTTCTCTATTACTTTGACTCTGTTCTCTAGTACTAGCTGAACTGTCTTCAAAGAAGGAAGATCTGAAATCTACTTTATATCTTTTACCGCTACGTGTACATCCAATTTATTCAAAATCACTCTCAAACTCTTGTGACATTACACTTACTTAACTTATTCATCTGAGAATATATCCAGTACTCCTTTTTCATACAATAACATCTTAAGGAACAAATTCAAAGAGTTCAAGTACTTACCGCGATATCCTTTGAAGAAGTACCTCTCTGCTTCGCTGAAACTCTTTCTTTGATCAAGTGTAAACTCTGTAATGAAACCTTCCAGTAAACTCACAATGCAGACTTCTACTACCCGTGAAATGGGATTATCTATGCTCTTCACGGTGTGAATTAGCTCCGGTGTCCAGACAATGTTCCGTTTCTTCTTGAATACATGCTTATCATTCAACTTTGACAACCAATCATACAAATCATGTGCATAGGTCGCAAAAAATATTTCATGCAGGTCTATGAAGATATGTTTCTATAACTAGTCCTCTGTACTAAGCCTAGGACTCTTGTTTTATTTCGCAGCAAATTCTCTTTCCTTAGACTCAACCCACTGGTTGAGTTCTTATTTAGTAGGATGCCAACAGAACATCGGCTCTTCAATTTGTTCAAAACCGGCATCAGAACCATTTGTTGGTCTTACATGTGCAGACCCGGGTTTACTCTATTGTACCAACAAAACCCCTAGCTCACTGGCCCTTTAGGTGACAGACCATGGAACAGCCTGAAGTCTCACCCGAAGTGATCCTAGATGCAGTGGCTAAAGAATCACGTTTCCTCAACCAGGTTCTATAGCATCCTGGGTTCTTTTGACTCTACTTAACCAGTGGGATCTCTTTGCAAGGACTAGTTCTCTCTTTCTATCTAAATCTGCTATAGGGATGACTCTTATCACATCGCAGCTTCTAGGATGATGCGCAAACTTACTCTTCTGCTCATCTCTCAACCTGCAATATCTCACACTGTAGCTCCTCCGACAGTGCGATATCACCTTTTTACGCCGTGATATTTCCTACAGTAAGACTGAATATGATCATCAACTCTCAAGGTCCAGAGGCTTCCTCTCTGGGTATAATAGCTTAGGTAACCTTCATCAAGGTGTTAAACAACTTCACTTAAGCTTCTACATTTTAACATGCTTAACATCAATCACACTCAAATCTCTGAACTAAATACACAGAAGTCGCTTAACACTGTAGCTGCTACTGTCATGAATCAAGCACTAATAAAATCATATACAGAATAATTAACACATTCAACTCACATTTAACCTTCTATGTTACTTCAACTAAACGATAACATACATACATTCATTAAGTGATAAGAAAAGTTCATGTAATAGATAACAGATAGCCAATAAGTAAAGCACAATCACATGAAACAGTTGCACAACACACGAATTTTATGTGGTTCACTTCAAGGGAGGAAGCTACGTCCACAGGAACTGTGTTTCTATTATATCTTGAGAGAGTATACACAGTTCCGTTGCAACCTCTTATGTAGCTTGAGATCTTCTGGGAAACTCCACCACTCAGCTGGGAGCCCTTCTCTCTTAGATCTCTTCTCTTTCTATATTGCTTCTTCTTACAATATATCCTTCCTCTCTCTCTCTCTCAATCCTTGCGGATTGTTACATTCATTCTCAAGGAGTCGGATACTGGTTACAGTAAGATAACTATAGACTTAATAACAGAACCAGAGCTCGACAACAGTTACAACCTTATCAACTAGCTAGCTATCTATCTATCTCTCTAACTATATAACTAGCTAACCCTTCAGAATACAAAATACATGCTTAAATAGGTGGCCCAAAGGTCTCACAATGATACAAAATTGTGGGCCTATCCCAACAGTAACCCAAAAATGTAACTGTGACAGTCGGCCTATCTGTACTTTGAATTGCCGCTTACTGGTCACATTGCAGCTTTCTGCAGTCTTCCACGCTTCCCGGCACTAATCGTGGGTATGGGCGTCACTTCCTCGGTTTCTCCCCTTCTGTCCTTTATCTTTAATACCTTGGCCCATTGCTCCTTCTCCATTCATGAGGGTAGTTGAGCCCTCCTATCATTGCCACTGCCTTAAATGTAGTGGTTGAGCTCTCTTCTCGGCCGCTTCAGGTACTATTTCCTTTGAATTTCTTGTTCTGATATAGCAGCTTTTCCTATAGCTACGGGGCCCTGCTCCAACAAGCCTTTCATTCTAATACTAAAAATATATAGCTCAAGTACCGCTTCATAAGATTTGTTTTAGATGAAGAACTATTAAAACTACAAAAGATACATACTAGCAAGAATCCTGTAGGCATGTTCACAAAGGGAGTAACCAGAGAGATACTGAGTTCCTACTCAGTTTCTATTGGCCTTCAAGCATGAGAGAATAGTCCAACAAGTGTAGCAGTAGTGGAGTTGCTGTGATCAATCACCAAGTGGGATATTGTTGGTTGTAGAGCCTGATCTTCCAAATACAAAGATATTATTTAGTCGTGTTTGTACCCAAACTATATTGTACACTCATTCCCCCTACTTTGAGGTTTGGGGGAGGAGCCCTTGAGAAATGTTTTTGGGATGTTTGATGGCCAGAGCCATGGTATTGGGCTAACCATAGTATTTTCCCATGGTATTTCCCCTATAAAATAAAAGCATTGTAATACAATTATGTGTGGTCTTGTATTGCATTGTAGCATTGTAAACAATATTTGTAATTGTGTGAGAGAGACTGTGAGAGAAAGAAGAGGAAGCGCAACGATATTGCTACAGGCTGTATCCCTTCACCTTTCTAGATGGTGATAAAAAGACTGGCAATTTCTATGTGGATGTATCCCATCGTTTGGGTGAACCACATTATATATTTGTCTCTCTGTAATGTGCTTAATGTGTTTTGCATCTTATTTAATGATTTAATTGTATAATTGTTATTGCTTTGTGGTCCTGTTTCCTAACATTGATGTTTAAGGATTAAAGGGAATTTTTGACAGAGTGATGTTGAATAAGCCATGAGTTGTGGAGTCAAGGTGCCAACATCATTATGAATATATTATTGGGTGAGGGAATCACGATATCATTTACAATGTCGAGGTGTCAACATCGGGATCAATATATTATTGGGTGAAGGAATCATAGTATCAGTTTCGATACCGAGCTGCCGACATCAAGGTACTGATGTCAGAATTGGTCGTTTCCTTGCGCTATGGTTCCATTTTGTTCTAAATTCCAAGTTTCAACTTAGAAGTTGATAATGACAATGTATATGTGAATCTTCTAGAGTTCCAATGTTGATATCTTAATGCCAAAAGTGCCATTGAAATTTTTGTCAATTAGTCAATTCTGACTTCTAAATTCCAATGTGCCAACATTAGGTAACATGGGTTTTAGATGTTGAAGTTGACATATTGGGATTATTCAATCAGAGACTTGTCATGTAGTTTCAATATTTGACTTCCAATGTCGAAAATGTTGGGAATGAATAAGTAACAGTTTAGATTGTTTATAACCATTGAGATTGTTTAATAATGTTAATTAATGAACTAATTAATTAAATTTAATATGTTAGTTATTTATTAGAACATATTTTGTATGTTGTGAAACCGTAATTGGTGGTTGGACAAAATTTGGAATCCCTAATTTGGTTAATGTCCCCTCCCGATGGTCGAAAGGGGGACATGATAGATGGTATCAAAGCTAATGGTTGCAGCACCAGAATTGTATGCAGGGATATGAAATATAGAGCTATTGGTTGCAACACCAGGGTTGTATGGGGAAAGTAAAAATGACATTCATTAATCAAATATGGTTCTGGAAAATCATAGTTATTTTAAGTGAGTGGTGTGGAGGAGCCACATGGTAAAGAGATTTGATGTGAATGAGTCCATGTGGGAAAATGGTGTGACGTCTATTAGCATTTCTTCCCTCTTCGATCTAGGATTAGACCTTCTATTGCGGACAACAAAGCCCAAGATACCAACCTGACAGAGCAAGGTTCAGTTGATATCTCATGTGACGTAGATGCATTCTCACCTGAGATATTTCTTATGCATAACTGCCAGAAACATGTTTCAGCAGTTTGGGTGGTGGTTTCTTCTCCTTTGGCAACTTACCAACTCACTCAACCGAAGATGGTGTATGCATTGATTAAACTTACTATGTACATATAAGACACTACTTAACTTATCCATCACAATGATTATAGCAAAAACATATGCTTAACACCTAGATTATTTATTCATAGTGTGACTCATGCATAAGAAATATCACTCATAAGAAACTACATAGACACATAATCATAATATACATTCATGCAAATTAAAAAAATTCATTATATAGGTTTATATTCAATCACATACATTCATGCAACATAAACACATTCATTATCTACTCAGTGAAATAGTCTATAATGTGGAAACCCTTCTGGTAAAAACCACAAAGACCGCTCTTCATTCGGCATGAGAAATATATGGCTCCTTTCGTCTACGCACTTCGCTGTAGACTCTATTCTATGTCTTTTTCTCTTATCTATACATACTTCTCTCTCCTCTCACTCCCTCTGTTATTATATCACTCTATCTTGTCCTAGTTCACTCTACTATTGATCCTAACATAGCCTGGATCAACTACTCTTCTCTATACTTCTGCTCTCTCAGCTGTAGATTACTTAACTCTTCTTACATACACAAAAAAACTAACTGACTCTATAATTAACCAACTAACCTGCAAAAAACCTGGGTTCTTCATTCTTATAGACTCTTACATGTCGCTATCAGCCGACTTCATTTAGTTATCCAACAGGTTGTCGTTCCTATTCTAGTGACATTTGTCAGTAGGCACTAATGGCCGAAATTACAAAGATGATTTTATTCCTTACACCTTGTGTGACTTCCACTGATTCTAGCCTTCCTCATATGCACAATCTTCCTTCAACTATTGTTTTGAGTCATTATGCAGCTATACATATTCTCTAGTATGGTTCCTTCCGTCACGGCTGATCTTGTCGCATCCTTTCTTCGTTTCGCAGCTTCTCTTCTATTATGAATTCTCTTTTGTTGTTGACTCTTCCTTCTGTCACAGCTTCCTCTATAACTATTTTATTTAACTCCTTCTTCCTCATCTTCTTCTATTCTTCCCTTTCTACCTATGTTGTAACTCCTTTTGCTTTCATTGACAAGATTCTTTACCTTCTTGGGAATAATTATAACTAAATTCTTCTTATCTTTCCCTACGACAAAAACCATCCAACACTCACTTGCTTCTCCTGCCGAGCCACACGATGATATTCATCAACTTCTGTATTTGTGACATATTTACATTGAAAATATTGGAAAATTTTCATTACCTCTTATGTCTCTCATCACACATCTTCTTCTACCTTCTGCAAGTTTTCCAAGTTTTCCACTAGGTCGACACTGAGGTGTTCTGATGTTATGATGCTTGTAGCCTTTGCTGCCCATCACATCCTTTGATGTACATGATGAATAATTCCTCTAATCCTTTATGCCTCATCCTACAACTCTATGAATTTATCTATCCTTTGCTTCTATTGCATGCATGACACCATAAATTATTGTTACAACTTCTTCATTTCTATTTCCTTAGACATTTTATCTTTGAAGGATAAATTTTTCATCTCATTCTTTGGCTGAGTTACAACTTAATGAGTTGTGTGCAACTCCTCTCTCACTTTCTCTAGTTTTGTGTCATTGATCAAGGATTCCCAAGTATGGGAGACTTGGTAGACGGTCTTGGCGCATAATGATGTTTCTTCTTCTATCTTCTTCGCATCATTTTTCATTTCTTTTCTTATTTCTCCTATTTTAAAAAGTTACTACTTTGGAGCGGTAAGACCGATGAGAGAGAAAAGTTTGTCGACATCACCGATTATATTCTAGGATTTCTGGAAAGCTGAAGACAAAATACCAGTTTCTTTCTTGGGAATTATTGTCTTTGACTTCTTCCTCCCCATAGGAATAACATTTCCATTATCCCTCCTCCATCATCGATGGAAGTTTCCATCTCATCTTCTTTGCTTTAGAAATCCTTTCCAACTATATCCTGATCTTTTTCTACAGTTGATGGTAATGTTGTAGGATTGTGTCACTGATTGCCATTATATGAACTCTGGTTTAGACAGGTTTTTTTTACAAATGGATATTGTGCATTCTAGTGAATATTTCTGCAAGTCTATCGAGCTACTTAGGTTGAATGTCATTTTGTATCTGAATTTCAACCACTGCTCCTTCATCCTCTATCAGTAGTGCTGAGACAAATTTTCTCCTATGGGAACTAGAAGGATTCTTTGTTAATGAACCAGGTAGGTACGGTCATAACCTTACTTTAGAGATGAATGGAACTTACTCAATTTACAATCCAATCCCTCCCTGTAGTCAAACATATATGGTAGTGTATTCCATAATGAGAATGTGTAACATAGTTTCAATGGTGGATTCTATGACTACACTAGCACTGAGAGTCAAAATAACCATACTCCGTGATCAAATAACTTACTTTGGCCCTGGGGGTTGTAGATATAAATTCATCATTCAAGCGTAGCATAATGAAATGCAGGTGAAGAGTGAATGCTAATAATATCAACTCAGTTGATCATTCAAAACTTCACGCGCATAGAAATTGAGTAGAACGGTGATAAGATGATATGTCACATGGGACACATGTCTGAATCATCATACATAAACCAATATGTAATCCTTTACTGTACCCTGTGATTGCATTTTCATTATTATGCAATCATGATGGAAGTGACTTAGAAGAACACCGCCAAAATATCTCAGGATTTTCAAATTAATGATGGCCAACTGTCTTAATGATGGCCAGTTGTCATTTTTGTGATTCTAGTGGTACTTGCGACATCATCGCACTCCCTGCAACCTGTAGTGTTCCTACGACAAAATTCCCTTCCTACGATAGACTAATTTTCTTTGCCAAAATTTTTCTCTGCAAAAAAATCAGGGTCTGCGACACTTTTCTTCTTACTATGGCAGACTATTAGTCTGTGATAGCCTTTTCTTTCATGACAACTGATTTCCTGCAGTTTAAACAAAAAAAATATTTCTATATTTCTTCTTTATTTTCTCTTTCTTTCTCTTTTCTCTCTTTTATTTCTCTTCTTTTTCTTTTTTTTCTTTTTTTATGCGACCAAGTTGCGGATATTATGATAGGAATTTGGATTAATTCCATTCATCATTCCTATGATCAGTGTTCCATTTATATTTTGTAACAGCACTACACCTCCATTAGTGATGTGAATTACAATTTATGGTCCAATCCAATGTGTCTTTAAATTACCAGGATTCTTGAAAAATTTGCTGTCATACATAAGAACAAGTCCCCTGACCTGGAATTTCCTAGTCTTAATGTGTCAATTGTGCCACACCTTCTGTCTTTATTTTTCAATTTTTTGGTGATACCCTACGACAAAAGTCTCTTCTTCCATCTGCACAAACTATGACAATATCTCCTAGATAGCATCAACATCTTTCATCTCTATGGCCGCGACGATTCTTACACTCAGTAAAATATACTCCATTGGAATCACAACTTCTTGTCCATACACTAGGAGAAATGGAGTTCATGCTATCAATTTTTTACAAGTTTTGTGATATTCCCATAATAATGCAGAAATTTTCTGATCCGAGTCATCTCTTTTGGAATTACAAATATTTGTCAAATCATTTTCCATAATCTTATTAATTTATTCGACAACATAATTCTCTTGAGGGTGATGTTGCATGTCTTTCTATGCTAAATTTGGAATTCCTCCATCATTTCTTCAATCAACTAGTTGACAAAGTGCGTGTTATCACATATACATTTGTAGTTGGGATTCCAAGATGCATCATGTAGACTTATCTTTTATTCTATTCTGGGCTACTTTTCACATGGGGTATTAACATGGATCTTTATAGCTTTAGCCATTCAAGAGCCTTGTTCATCACGTTTTCCTTTCTAGGACTGAGATTCAGGATTCCATTGAGATGATTTCAGTGATGATCTACTTCATTGGAGTAGAGAAACATATCAGAGTTGGTACAGATAGTTATAGAGGGGCTTATCAGTTGGAGATAGGTATATATGTTGATAACAAGTATACGCTTATTTGGTTTTATGTTTTCTGTATGATGTATGTAAAACATTTATTCTTGTTATATTAGGATGATTATGGTGACCTAGGATAATATCTACTATTGCTTTAACCTATGTTATAACTAATTAAGGGACTTGATGTGAAGAATATTTTGCATTCCATGCTTGCACAAATAGTAAGCCTTAGTGTTATGTTCGTTCCATCTAGCACTTATCTCCATCCATCCAGTTTCATCCATTGTAAAAACATTTCTATGACTTAGACTATTTGAGACTTATGAGATTGAAGATCCTTTCTCCATTTTGACCTCTATGCATGATGGATCCCATGTTGTTTTCTGTCTTGGTCCTGAGTTGTGCAACCAAAATTTTCGAAGCATTGATCCTTGTGGTCCAGGAAAAACTGCTGGTGTTGGTTCCTGAGCTTAGGTAAGTTGGGTTTTGAAACCTTGACCTCTCTAGTCAGTTTCCCTTGATGTTTTGTCCTAACTGTGGATATTCCCCCCAGTTTCCCAAGAAGTTTTTAGCTAAAACTTGAAGCAACATGTCTACCATCATTACATGCATTATGAGCTATATGCTATATATTATGAAATGCAAATCCCACAAATCAGATTGCAAATTGTGTCTTTAGACACAAATAAAAAACGACTATGGATGGAAATTGTTAAAGGCTCAAATAAAGAATTGGATAAATAAATGCTAAATCTAAATACTGTTGACCATCTTATAGAAATGTAATCGTTAATTCCTTATGGAGCTTATGGTTTTTTTTGTGACATGGAGTAAGGGATAGCTAATTCTAAGTGTCTCATAGGATACCTTCACTATGGTTTCTTGTGTACTCAAAAAAATTGTCCTAGAGAAGATCCTCACAGAGATTGATCTTTAGCTTAGATTTGAGTTGTATAAATAATTGTTAAATTTTAATTGACCCTTTTCAGATCAACTCATCCACCTGTGAGACACCACCATTCCCTATTGTTTATCTATGATGCATACGTCACTTTGGTTGTGTGAACTTGTCATTATTCAGATAAATCACAATGTCAAAGATGGTCAAATTTCATTACCCTTTTCCTCAGCCTTTGTTGTCCATCCTTACCCAGCAATAGCACAGTGTTTACCCTTTGTCTGTATGGCATGGACAAGAAGACTTCCATAAAATTCCAAGATTCTTAAGAAGCACATGTACATCTTGCTATTATTATTATTAGTTGTCACCATGATTATGAATAAATTATCTAAGATTGGTTTTGATATACACCATTGGATAATTTATCACCCTGGATGCTTACAGGATCATATTGATGTAGTATCTCACCTTGATTTTGTGTAGTTTGACCTCGTCAACCTAGTTGACAAGGTCAAACATGGTTCCCAAGGTAGTGACTCAAAATACAACATGGTCTATATTTGTGCCAGACATGTCCAAGACAATAGCCATGGTTTCATTTTTTAGATCTTGGCTCCGGTTCTCCTGAAAATTCATTATCATCACTTTATTATTGGTTAAATGATCAAATTTTATTACAGATGTAAGTATGTTTGGTTCTCCTAGAGAAGTGGAGTGTTCCAGGGGGTATGAATGGTCACTTATACCATTATTCTATGTCTCCAAATCATCCAGAGTTTTCAGTTTTCCCTATTTTTCACTATGGAAATAGTTATGGTGCATTTATCATTTTCCAAAGGATGTACCCGCAAAAATGAACTAGAGAAGTCACTAAAAAAATTGATTTGGTGTCCTAGGTCAAGGAAATGGCTTGGAATTTTTGTAGATGACATGTGTCAGCATACCTAACAATCCTCTAGTAGTTTTTAGTTATAATATGTCCAATTTATTATATATTGGCTCGACAAGTGAGGAAATCCCCCCAAGGGGCACCCCCTCAACTTGGGTATTGATCTATTTCATTGTTATATCATGTATTATGAAGTTGTAAATGGGACTAGGGTGAATTAAGCCCCTAGTTACCCCATACTATGTATTATTATGTCACACCTTATGTCATAATGTTACTTTCACATTAGAGAGGCGTCCTTGAGAAAAGTGCATCCCCTCTTTTGATTTAGTCATTTGATTCATATATTCATCTATGTATTTTTTATCTACACCGTTGATGATGTTTTAATCTCAACTGTTGGATGTAAAAGTGATTTAGTATTTATGCATATCTTAAAATATTTAAGAGAGGTGACCCCCCTCTGTGGAAATTGAACCCAAGTGATAGAACAATTACACTCAGAAAATTGCTAATCAAACATGCAAATTTACCAACAAAGGAGACTTAAATTGGAGCATAACACTAATCTGTATTGAATAAGTGTAAAATAGCCAAAATTATGAATTCATAGGATGATGCAATATATAATTACATGAGTGATTTGAATGCATAAGGATTCCATTCAAAATAGTCAAAAAGTAGGCTTACAAAATATAGTCAAATCCCCCATAGGTGTATAAAGCAGTTTCCAAATCCACTTAGAGGCTCACAAATTGGAAAATTCAAGTAGACAAGATAATAAGGGATGTAAATACAACTCATACATGATTTTATTAGGAGAAAAGGATGGAGGATTATGTGGGAAAAAAACAAGTCAACTACACCTAGTCTTGCTTTCCCTTTTGCCTTATTTCTAAATAAAATAGGCAGCTTTGTAGAAAAAGTAGATATGTACCTTGGAGGATATGGAATAAAGAAGACATGCTAAATATGCTTTCTAGGAGGTTTTCCAAGTGCTCCATTACTTAGTTTTAGAAAGTTTGACTTTTATGACATGTAGAAGACAACTTGCATAGAGTGGAGTATAGGAAACTAGGCAAATAAGACAAAAATGAATTAATTAATGTCTAAGGTAGGTAACTATGGGTTGATTATTATAACACCCCCACTTAATCCTGAATTTATGAGTAAATATCAGAAAACTATATGGCCTAGCAACAAGGCTTAGTCACCCTTTACATACTGCATGTCCATTTAACCAAGGAAAGAGGCAAAAACCTAGTGGGAAAATCCTCCCTTAAACATGGATAGTAAAACAAAATTTGAAAATATTGTCATCAATCATGCTTCATAGCATGATCAAAAATCCCCAATAGTTATTTGAAATTTCTGAATTTCTTCTCACAAAAAACTTTGATGAAGATGTTTGCTACTTGTTCTGAAGATGCACATAAGAGTAGGTGAATGGTGCCATCATGCACAAGCTGTCTGATGTAGTTCATATGGATCTCATTGTTTTTGGTTCTCTATATATGAACTAGATCATTGAATATTTGAATGGTGCTCTGATTATCACAATAAATAATAGTTGAAAAATCTGATTTGAAGCCGCACTCACCAAGTATTCCCTGCAACCATAAACATTGAGTTGCTGCATTTACAATTCCTCTGCACTCTGTTTTTGTAGATGAGAGGGCTATGGAAATCTATTTATTTCTTGACCAATTGATTGGTCCTTCTACAAGAATGAACACATATCCTGACATTGACTTTCGATCTGTGTTGTCACCTTCCCAATCACTGTCAGTAAACCCAATCAAATCAAGATCAGATTTAGCTTTGTAGAATATCCCATGAGTTCTTGTTCCTTGAACAAAGTTAATGATCCTTTTGGCTGCTATCCAATGGATCTCATGAGGCTGATCCATGTATCTTAAATCCACACTAAATGCATAAGAAATATCAGGTTGAGTGTGTGTAGGGTAAACCAAACACCCAATCAACTACCTATAGAATGTAATATTACCATAGGAGAAGAACCTGCTTCTTCAAGATTAACTCCTAAAAGGAAGGGAGTATTTCTTGGCTTGCAATATTTCATGCTGATCTTGTTCAGAAAATATAAGGCATACTTGGATTGATGTACTTTCGAGACCCAAGAATTGGCTCAACAACCCCAAATCAGTCATAGAAAAGGCATGGTTCATTGCATCCTTCAAGGAGGCAATCTCTTTCTTTGAACTTCCTGTAATCAGAAGGTCATACACATACAAGAAAATAATCATCAAAGAACCATGAATCAGCTTCAAATAAACATTAGTATTAGACTTGCATCGAACAAAACTCAATGACAGCATAAATCCATCAATCTTGGCATACCAAGCCTTAGGGGCTTGCTTGAGCCCATACAATGATTTTTTTAACTTGCACAGAAAAGATGGATTAGAAACAAATACTTGAGGTTGATGCATGTAAATATATTTAGTAATATCTCCATTTAGGAAAGCACACTTCACATCCATGTGATGTACCTCCCACTGCTTCGAAGCTACAATGGCTAAGGATAGCCTTATGGAGTCCATCTTTGCCACTGGTGCAATGGTTTCATTGTAGTCAATACCATGTACCAGTGAGTATCCCTTAGCTACAAAAATTGCATTATATTTAAAAGGTGAACCATTGGAAGCAAAATTAGTCTTGAAAACCCACTTACATTGAACTAGCTTCCTTTCTGGGGGAAGATCAACCAGTTCTCAAGTGTTGTTCTTTTGGAGCGAGCTAAATTATTCTTTCATGGCTGTTTGCCATATTGGATCATATGCTGCATATTCATATGTATATGGGTCTTATTCAACCTTCAGATAGCACTTCTGCAAACAAAGGGTCTTTCATACAAAGAGAACTCTCAAACTAAGATCTAGTCCTTCTAGGGTCACTAGGATTTCTAGCTAATTCCCTAGCGGAATGAATGGTCTTTGCTTCCCATTTTGGTATTGTAGGAATGCTAGGATATGCAATTAAATCATAATTATCAGACATATCAGAATCAGTAAAATCATTTGTCTCTCCACTTACATTCAATGGTTGTGGGGGTGAAGAAGGCTCTCCAACTTCAATTGCTACTAAAGGCTCTTCTTGGAACTGAACACTCCTTTCAATGAAGGATTTGTTTGTGCTCAAGTTGATCATCTTGTACCATTTTGAATATTAAGAATACCCAACAAATAGGAACTACTGGCTTTGGGGCTGCAAATCCTTTCTCTTTTCAGTTGGAATTCTAGCCCAAGCCTTTGAGCCAAAAATCCTGAAATGGGTCACGACTGGCTTGTGCCACTCCAAGCTTTGAAAGGAGTCATAACATTAATTTTTTTATGAGGAACCCTATTCTAGATGTAGGATGCATAGTTTATAGCATCAAATGAAAACTTTGGTGGCAAAGTATTAGCCTCCATCATACAGGTTGCCATCTCCTTCAGTGATCTGTTCTTTCTCTCAGCAACATCATTTTGTTGTGGTGTGTAAGGGTTTTAATGCTGCATCTGAACACCTACATATTTACAATAATGAATGAACTTAGACTTCACATACTCACCACCATTTTCAGATCTGAGGATCTTGATTCTCCTCCCAGATTGGTTTTCAACCAAGGCTTTAAAGACTTTGAAGAGGTCAAAAAAATTCAGACTTATGCTTTAGGTAGTAAACCCATTTGTTATGGAGAGAAATTCTTATGGCTTGGGCTACCACAACATACAACTTGATTCCAGAAATCAATCCTTTCCTATATGCAAGAGAAACCAAATATCTAACACTAAAGGATCTCAATTCCTACCTTATTCTAGATGGTTGATGTAGATCCTCGTTGAGCTTTCCAACTCCAGCTTGTATTGATAAATTTCTATCTCAACACTCAACAAACAAGACAAGCATGCTATATATAATTGTGTTAGACCTACTCTAGCATATATAATCAATAACATATAATCATTTAAAAGAATCAATGGATAAAATAGTCATTTAAATACACATTATTGGACAAGAAAAGATATTTCTATTGATATAAAAAAGAGATTACAATAGTGACAACCTTTATCGGCACGTCTGCGAATCGGAGAAACTGAGTCCCCCACTTGGGCCTCCACCACTTCAATCCTCCATCTCTCGATAGCAAGCTCACAAAAAAAGGAAATCTTGGGAAGAAAACAAAAGTTCTCCAAGGGACAAAGGGATGCAGACTCAAGTATAAGCTCCAGCAAGAATGGACTAAAGTTTTCTTGCTCTTCAATTTCTCTCCCTTTAATGTATCCAAAGGGTTCCTTATATAGCTCTTCGATGGGGTAATGGAAGGTCGAATTCGAGCGATATCAAGGCATATGTAAGGTCAAGATACAAGTGAGTCAGATCCACATCAAGGAAAACTCCAAAATCATTTGGCCTTTTGCACACATCCCAATGTACATGGTTTTAAGGGTCAAACCCGTGTATATACATGAGAAAGGGATTAAAAGTCTCGTATTGAAATTATTACATGTTTTTAGGGATTATATTGGAAACATCAAAGGTACAAAAATGGTCCATGGGGTCTAAGGAGTCTGTAGAGGGATAGGGAAGGCCGTAAAAGTGTGATTCACCATGTGTGGTAAAATTAGCTATAACAGATGCCCCCTAATGTGTGAGGTCAGAGGGGTCATATGATGGCCAAAATACATTATAAGTCCATCCCAGAATTGGAGTGATGAAGAACCCAGTGGAAGAACCAACCATCTAATCAGTACAATACAATGATCAAACTGTGTACATAACTACAAGTCGATGTAGCAGTCCCAGATACATAAGAGTACAATGGCCATGAATAGGCATGATACAAAATATGACATGTGTGGTCATCATCACATACAATATAAATAGCTCAGACTCTCCATGATGAATATATACAAAGGATCATGATCTCCATGAAGAATGAAGATATAGTGGATCAAGATCTCCATAATGGCTGGAAATATCTGACATATACTGGAATCAAGTCACGAGAGCTGAAATCTCATGAACACTAGCATGATCAAGGAGGTAGCATATATGAGATGCCACTAATCAGGAAGGTCTTCTACACAAATCAATACAGGTACATGTCCTACTATATGAATAGAGGTGTCGAGGACGAACATAGTAGTCCATCTTTTGATTACTGGCCATTGATGTATATCATTAATAGATGTGAGATCACCCACCGATAATGATAATGGGAATCAAGGTACTAGAGTGAAAAATAACAAGTGTGAATAAATGTGCTGAGGTCGAACACTTGAGAGAATCCATTGATCAGGGGACATTGATGTATTCCCAAAAAACTGTTGATGGCGAGAGAACTTGCCACTGATGACTACAACTCTCAAGGCACTCAAACATGACTCTAGATTCCTATCCTAGAATAAATAATTTGAAGTCAATGGGATGAAATCCACTAGAAGGAGGGAATTAAGGCATCCCCCATCATCCAACACGAGGTACTCAACAAAACTGTATAATGTGGAAGGACTCGATCATAAGGTGCATGAACCAGTAACTGTACCAGGCATGGCTGACATGTAAAGTCAAGATAATTGAGGAATGGACAAGTCAGGTTTTAACTTCCTTTGAACAAGATCATAAAGGATAATGGTTACCGGATGTAGGCAGTACAGACTCGATATACAAAACTGGGACATCTCTGCAACACAGGAGGCATCGATAGAGGCTCCATAGGGACTAGAAGCTTAACCAGTCGGTGGAGATAAACTCAAAGAAAGGAGTACAGCTCCTAAAGTCAAAATATTAACCCAACCAATGTATGTGATATACAGTGCTCTATTCGAAGGTGACACGACTTGACTGCTGCCAAAGATAACATCTTTTCTTGTCCATCTTTTTCTTTTTTTAATTTTTTTTTGGACTTTTTCAAATATTTGAAAAGCTTGAAAAAGAATAAAATCACTTTAAAGTTACAGACTAGGAGGAGACGAGTGTAAAATGGGTAAACAAACTAGTTCCAAGCAGCAGAACATACCTATGCTCAATGCAAGGACACATATGTAGGATAGTGACACTCGAGGGAAAGTCCCCTCCTGGTAAAAATAGGGAATCAACTTTACAAGGGATATATAAAATGGCTCTGCGTGGCTTGACATGAGAAAGGATTGGGCTATATGGCTGATACTAAAAGTTAGAGAAGCCAGCATAAGGCTCAATGAGGTAGGAAAATCTCATGAAAATGCAATTACAACTTGAAATAAGGGAGTCCTGGGGAAATAGGCTAGAAAAATATCAAGAGGAATGTGAGGCTCTTGTGAAATGTCATGGCGATACTATACAATGGAATCCCACACCCTAAAGGACAACGTGTCGGTATGGGCACCAAATGCAAACAAGGAGCTAACTAGGGCACCCATGTAAGGTCAAACTCTACCATTCACATCATGTCACTTCTAAAATAGCAAGAAGGTTCTGTGACAGGATATAATGGGTTCGTAGCAAAGGTTATAATTGAACGGTCATAAGGTCATGCAAAATGCAAACAGAGGTGAAATATAACCTATATGCCAGTTTAAACATCATACCTGAAATCGACACAAACGAGTCAAAACACTGGTTGAAATGGAGCTCAAAACGGTCTCATGCCTCATCATATCAGTAAAAAACGGTCCAAAACTATAGAAAGGGGGTAAAAATTTTTTAAAATTTGAAAAATATCTATAAATAGTAAAAAATTCAAAACATTATATATCATTTGAAATTTTTACCCAATTGAGCTCAGAACTTCAAACACGAATTCTGGGAGTTTCAGCCGGTGGGATCCGACACCGTTTTTTCTAGGTAACTTCACATGCCTTGCTCTTTCATTTGCATGTAAATTTTTCAAATTTCCATGGTCAAAATTGATTTCTAGGACAATCTAAGATATGTGCCTCGGCCCATGCAGAAATTGAGGATTTTTTCCCATATAGGGCTAGCTATATGCGGAAAAATGGATGAAATTTGCGTACATACGCGGTTGTTTTGCAAACAGTCGCATATGCGACCGAGTTTAAGTTTTTCTAAGACATGTAATGACCAAACCTTAAATTAAATGTGAATTATGGTTCTAGAATGGAGGGAACGAGAGCATGGGGATGTAGAAGCAGCAGTACTGGGCAATCTAATGGCTCAAGAAGCTCTTCGTGCATGCGGGCTCTACAAGTTTTGGTGTCTTGGGGGCTCAAGGGCCAAACCAAGACTACTGCAGATTCTAGTAGACTACTGTGATCCTGACTCAGAGTCTTTCCAGATCGATGGGATGTCCCTCACTATAGAGGTGGAGGACATATACTTCATTACAGGATTGTCCCAACAGGGGGGAAGTGGTGAACCTACGTTCTCGCGGGCCCGGAGGTGGCCTCACCATAGATGAGTATATTGTTGTATACTATTATCCAAACATAGAGAAGGTTGGGAGTCAGAACCCAACAAACTCCATACAGGTACTGGGCCTGACTTGGTAGGATAACAGGGCTACCTTCACTCCACCAGGCCTCGCGTCCCTTGATGTTATATGTAGTGGAGTGCATGAGATCCACAATTTACGATTGGAGTACTGCGTTGTTCAGTAACATGAAGCAACAACTAAGTGAATGCAAGATGGTTAGGGTACGAAACTTCAGTTTCAGCAACATACTGAGCACATTCTTCTTTGAGCGCGTTGTGGGACTTAGCCCTAGAGTTGACGTTCCTCTTCACGAGCTTCGAGATCCGACCCAACGATGTTGGGTAGATGCGATGCACAGACTCGGTGGAGGTGGGGTGTCCAACCCTTATCCAGCTGACTTTTTTCCATGGTGGCGGTGGCTAATAGTTGCCATCAATGATTACCCCTATGCGGGGATAGATTTTTGGGGAGATCCCGATATTCCTCTACCACCAGGGTCAGCATATGGTGACATTGGTAACGAATCCCAACCCTCTTTTTATGTTTTTTGAATTATTAATTTTTTTGTGTTTTTTGCTATATAGACTCAAAAGACATGTTTTTTTGTGACAACACATAGTGACACCTATCATATGTATGCATATGTAGGACCACGGTGGCCTGATGGTTTCACTCGTCATATATGGAGGGGATGAGGAGATGACATCATGGGTGTGGATAGGGAGCGGATGCTCCAAAGCATCCACACAAATTTTGTGCGGCTGACACATAGGGTACCCATGGTCCAGGTCGAGGACCTGCTTGAGGTGATGCAGTGCTAGGTGGTGGGTGTACCATGAACATGGGTGTAGTTGTTTCAATGGCTAGCTAGAGCCGTGGTGACTTTCCAGGATCAAAATCCCCCTCCTCTTCCCCAGGCTTTGATACCTGAGAGTGTTAAATTTTTGTACTATCGTGTATTATATTTTGGTGGCTCGGAAGCCCCATTTTTGTATTATGACACTTATGTATTATTGCATTTTGGATGTTTAATGGAAAACTTTTATGATGATCAATTTATTTATTTACACATATAAAAATGTATGTTTGTGATGAGCTTATTGTCTATGAAACAAATGCCAATCTAACACATAGTTAGCATATGAGTCAGCAACTTGATTATAAATTTTTGGAACATGTATGTATGTTATGTTGTCAAATTGCCGTTCTAACAATATCACATGTAAGAATCTTCATAATAATGTTGGATCCCTAACATGATACAAGCCATTAAGGTGTGACACTACTAACTGCGAATCAAGATGTACCCCAAGAAGGAGAATACCATGTGAAATGGAATCCCGTAGAAGCTTGATAACGACACCATATTCAACAACATTTTTTCAAGAGGGTCGTAAACATACACCTCTTGAAGATAATACCTGACTACACTAGGAGTATAAATAACCCAAGCAACAGAGGCTAAGTGTTGAGTGTGATGGCTAGAACCACTAGCAAATCCTATGAATCTGGAAGACTCCATTGACATTTTCCATAAGAAACAATATCTAATCACAAAGTCGATCACCATAGGAAAACCTAACTATGAAAATATTGTACAATAATATACAATAGTCAGCCCTAGCTGGGAATCATGCATAGTAAGTTTTAAGATAAATCCCATTTCTAGGCTCCACCAAGGCCGTCCCTTCATAATCTACCTGCTCATAGGCGCCCTTCTCTAACACACATTTGACCATGTAAGGACCATGCCACATGGGATTGAACTTTCCTACCCCAAAGGGTTCTTTAACTTGATCCCACAAAAGGACCAAATCTCCTTTATTAAACCTCCTTGGATGGACATATTTATCATACTAGACCTTAACACGACGCTTATTCACTTCTAGAGCCACCAAGGCATCTCGGTGCTGCTCATCAAGCTGGTCTAAGTGGACCAAACATTCCTCCAATGGGGAAGTGTCTGGTAAGATCTCTATGGCTAGCTTCAATGAAGCAATTTTGCATTCAACCAAAAAGATAGACTCCACTCCATGTACAAGCTAATATGGAGAAAAACCGGTGGCAGTCTTAACCGCGGTCCTATAATCCCACAAAGCAGGATATAACATGATATGCCAATTAGTCTTGCTTTGTGCGATGGTTCGTTGGAGAATGTACTTTGGTGATTTTTTCATGGCTTCAACCTATCCATTCGTTTGAGGGTATTAAGAAGAGGAATGCTCATGCTTATACTCTAACCTCAAGGCCAACTCTTCCATCATCCGATTCTAAAAGTGCCTACCATGGTCAGTGACAAGCTCCTTCAGAATACTGAACTGGGTAATGATCTAGTTGAATATGAAATGTGCGGCTATCTCACTGTCGGATTTAACCGTGGGCATAGCCTCAGCCCATTTCATGAAATATTCAACTTTCATGATAATATGATGATGCCCCCCAGCTGAAGCTGGGTTGTAATTGATGAAATCAAGCCCCGACTTAGTTAAGGGATCGGCGATGATAATTTGATGTAACGAGGTAGGACATGAGCACATAGTACGTGCAAACACCTGGAAAGGGTGGCACTTCTTGATCGCATTGACACAATCTTTAAAGGTTGACGGCCAAAAATAACCCGCTCTCAAGATTTTTTCATTGTAGAAATCCCATATAAATGACCACCACACACCCCTCCATGGAAATCATTCAGCACAAGCTCAACCTGCTCATGATTTAAACAACGACGTAAAATGGAATCTACCCCACAGCTGTACAATGTGTTATCCACTATAAGGTAGTTCTTGGATACGTGATGTAACCATTGTTGTTCATGTTGTGAGAGGTGAGTAGGAACCTTCAATGTTTATAAATATATGATGATAGCCCCATACCATGGATCCAAAGTTGAGATCATGAAAATGTACTCATCGAAAAATGTATCTTCACAAACTTTCTCCTCCTCCTTGCTTGGGAAATCCGATATAAGCTCTACAAAAATCAATGATTTTTTTTATTTTTTCGAAACAAACTTGATATCGAATTCTTGCAAGATGACAATCTATTTATTATACTTTCCCTCGATCATCCTTCTAGTGAGGAACAATTGAAATGGATTGACATGGGCTACCACCAAGGTCTGGTGGAGGAGAATACAGTGTCTCAATCTTTGAACCGCATGAATGGTAGCTAAGGCAAGTTTCTCCACATGGGAATAACAGATCTCCGCATCTATAAGGTTTCAGCTCAAATAATATGTGACATGCTCCTAGATCTCCTCATCCTCTTGAACCAAAATCATACACATCGTCTCCATGGACGCGGCCACATAAAGTAGAAAGTCACAACTATAGTTGGGTGGACTAATCACTAAGGCTGATGCTAAGGCTCGCTTGAGTGCATCAAAGGACTCCTAGGCTTGCACATCCCAGCAAAAGGTAGTGTCTTTCTTCAAAAGATGCATAAATCCTCTAGTCAAATTGGCAAAGTTAACCACGAATCTCTACAAGAAATTTGCCATGCCTTGCAGACATTGAAGATGTCTAATGTTTCTCGGGGAAGACAATTGAAGTATTGCCTCAACCTTTAAGGGATAGACTGTTATACCCTCCTTGGAGACAATGAATCCTAAAAAGTAACCAGACTTCACACAAAAGATGCACTTATGAGGATTTAACCTAACCAAGTAATGGCAGCATCTTTTGAACACTAATCTCAAATGGTAGGAATGACGCATTCTCATACAAGAATGAGCAGCAAGGTCATCCAAAAAGACTTCAATAATTGATTTGAGATCATGGAAGATCGATGTCATATCCCACTAAAATGTGGCTTCGACGTTTTTAAGGCCGAAAGGCGTCTTTCGATATGCTAACATACCCCAAGGACAAATAAATGCAGTCTTATGTTGGTCCTCAGGTTTGATATGTATTTTTTTGTATCAGGAAAAGCTGTCCATAAAGGAAAATACCTCACTTCTCACACACTCATCCAAAATTTGATCAATAAATGGTGTGGGAAAATTATCCTTAGGACAGGCACGATTCAAGTCATGGAAATGAATGCATATACGGATCGCTCCCTGCTTCTTATCCACCAAAATGGGGTTTGAAACCCACTCTGTCAAGGGAATGGGATAGATAAAACCGACATTCAATAGATTTTCTATCTCAGCCTTAATCATGGGTGATTTTCTAGGATTCACCACATGCAAACATTGTCGAACAGTCTTAGCATTGGGATAAGTTTTAATTTCATGTTCAACAATGCGAGGGTTGATACCTGGAATTTCCTTGTATGACCAAGAAAATATGTCACAGAACTCTTTGAACAGATCAGTATACTCTTGAATCTCAGCATGGGAATATTTTTCCCCAATATAGACGTTATCAATCTTTCCAGGATTGCGAGAGATATTGATAGGAATGGTAGGATATATATTTTCCATGTTTCCATCAGCCATCGGACTAGGAGAGCTTAATGGAACCACGGGACTATGAATTCTCTCACTAAGAATCTCCCTAAAGTTATCACACTCCAAATAGTCAAGATCAGGAAGAAAATAAGATCTATGATGCAACTCTTCCCAAGGTGGCTCAACTCTAGACATGGACTCAATAATAGATTCATATGATGGAAAAACACCATCAAGGTAGTCATGTACGTGGGAAGACTCAACTACCCATACATGCAACACATATGGGTCCTCCTCCTCTGTCCGTGAAGAGGAAGGACTAGGCTCTGCAACATATTCAAGATTCACTTGATATGTTATCATTGCTACAGGAAATGACATGTTCGTTCTGATAGGCTTACACGAAGGACTCGGTGTAGGAAGAATCCAAGGATATTCCATATGGGTAGTGCAAAAAGACACCGATATCAATGAAGATGAAGTCCCACAGGAACTAGATTTTATCATAAGAATAGGTGCAGGACAACCAAAGCTTCCCATAAGGGATGGATACATGCCCACACCCACACTCCCAGTTTCCAACTGAGAGTGCTCAACAACCGGGATAGAAGCTCTCGAAGATGCGGTAACACATGGATTGTTGAATGATGTTCGATCAATCGTAACTATCTTCCCATTAAATGGAAATCATACAACTTGAAATAGAGAAGAAGCTATGGCTTGCATACTATACATCCAATTCCTACCCAGTAACATATTGTAGTCAAGGGGCACATCAACCACCTCGACCTCGATTGCGACGGTCTTCCCTTCCAAATGGATATTAAGAGAAGGAAGAATTCCATGCAGCCAAAATGATCTACCATCAAAAGAATTCAACATGGTAGCGGATTTAGACAACTCGGGGGAACCCAAAACCTTCCAATAGGCTAAAGACATCATGGAAGGAGTAGTGCCTTCATCAATCACAGTGCATTTAATGGTCATGTTAAGACATTCTACATGAATCAAGAGAGACACATAGTAAGGAAAGTGAGGCTATAGTCCCACAGTTTCAAATTTTATGACGGAGGAAGAGTCATCATCGTTAAGACAAAGAGAAGAAAGCAAATCCTTCCTTTGCGAAGGACAAATCTGAAGTACTACGAGTGCAGACATCACTCAAGGAGTGTGGCCCAAATCCTCGACAACTGGATAATTTTGGAAGGCTTGGGCATTAGGATTGTGCCCCGAACACTTAAGGACCCATTTAGGAATGTGAGGTGCAACTTCAAGCTTATCCACAGGGTTTTCAATGCACAAAGGACTCCCAGGTGGATCAGGTTCCTTTCCAGGGTCAGGCTGTGATGAACCATAGTCCTTCGCACAAGTCACAACCTTAGTAGCATGCACTTATTAATGCAACCATGACCACTACTAGCTTCTGGTGGATCTTGATCTCCACTAGACTGATTAGGGGTCCTTGAGTTCATGTTTTGATTATGGGGTAAAGGGTTGGTTAGCACAGCTGGGCCCTGTGCTATGAACCTTGAGGATTCTTCTATATGAGGGAACAAGTGAGTGAGGTGGTCATCCTCACATAATTTGCAAGGAAACTTAACCTTATGTTTAGATTGCTTGTCCCCCCTAGCATTGCGGGCATTATTGTCATTAGAATTGGCATTTTAATTCCTATTCCTACCCTTACTATTTTTTTTACCCTTCTTCTTATTCCTTCTGGGTTGCTGGTTACCCTTCTAGTCCAACGATTGTACCAAAAGCACACTCGCCGTCTAGGTGGGTTGAGATGAAGTTGTGGCTTGTTCCGAAGTAGATTGGTTGATAGACAATTGATTCACTTGTTTCACAACTGAATCCATAGGTTTGGTACTCATACAACCAAAAATGCCATTGGCATGTGGTCCAGGTTTGACCTTAGGGTCGAAACTAGAACGCGGAGTGTTAGGAATAATCTCATATAATAATCTAGATTGAGCATAAATCAAATCCAATTCATGTGCCCTAAAAATGGCTTGTTCCTCATTCTGAACTCCAGATGTAGAAACATCCTTTGCTATATAAGGCAGTAACAATTTAAGGAACCATTCGAGGAGAAACTCCGGCGGTATGAAAGATTTAATCAATCTCTTCCGTCTATGCCACTCTTGGATATGGTCTGAGATATGCGTGGATTTTTCTTGCAGAAATGTCGACAAGAGTTTGGTACCAATATCGTAACACATTGATAGCTAGAATTGGTTGATAAAAGTCATAGCTAGGTCATCGGACAAAACAAATCGCTCCCTAGGTAACTCTATGTACCATTTCGCTGCAGGCCCAGTGAGGGTGCTTTGAAATAGACTTAAACGGATCGAAGATTCATGTAAGGAATTAGAAGAGCACTAAAGGTGAAATGTAGTAACATGTTCACTAGGATATTCTCCTGGTTTGCCCTCAAATTTGGGAATGTCTGAGGGAAGCTTGATAGGGACAGCCAGCCAAGCCGGTTTATAAGATACCATATCGTTCGTTAGTCTCGACAAGTCAAGAAAATTTTACATTGTGGGGAAAGGGAGCCTAGGTTGATCAAGTCGATGCCACACTCCCTGATAATTTTAGTTCACATAAGACTGATTACTGTAACCACCATGGCCATGGCCATAGTTCCCTCCTCCCATTTGACTCATGTAGGGTGGCATGGAAGCACCATAATGTGGTGTAGCTTGACTATTTGGAGCTACAAAGACATAATTTGGGGAGTAGGTGGGTTGTTGATACCCTTACCCATAAGGTGAATAACTCTATGCATACTGTGGTCCATAATATTGTCCATGAGAAGCTCCATAAGATGTCCCATGGGATGTCCCATGAGAGACTCCGTAAGTAGGAATATGAGGAATTCCCTGCGATAGACCATAGGACGTCCCAAAAGTAGGAATGTGACCTCCTGAGACAACAGGAGGTACTTGAATCTGAGACACAACTACAAAAGTAGAAGCAGTATGAACATGACTAGTAGCCACAATCTAGCCTGAAGGACCACATGAATGAGGGAGAGGAATAGCATTCGAAGAACTAGGGATAGAGGGAAAAGGGATATGTGAAGTGATGTAAGTAGTATTTCCTATAGTCACTGGTCTTGGTTCTAGTATCTGAATAGGACTACTAACACCAGGTCTAGGACGACGTGTGATGTAGCCTCCACTGCCGGGATGGAGGGTGCAATGTGACTCATGCTCCCAAATCTCTTCACATGGAAAGGAATGCGAATGCCCCCAGGTATAGTGCTAGGTTTAAATTCCAACTCGGCATGGTGTGCTGGATCATGTGTAGGAATACCAGACATGCCATAACTAACATAACTAGTGCTTGCAGGTTCATGATGAGTCTCATCGCTCAGCATCCAATACCAGTGACCTATGAATGAGGGATCATACCTTGAGTGTGCAGGTATATCATGTGAAGGATCATACCTAGAGTGTGTAGGTATATCAGGTGAAGGATCATATACAGGAGTAGGATCTTCCTCCCCAACCTCATGAGGTGGATAAGACAACTCAGGAACTTCATCTTCATGATCTCCCATCGTGTGTGAATCAATGTCAGAAGTAGTCCGCTTGGACTGTCTGTTTCTCTCTCGCAAAGGAGGAGGAGATGTAGAATGTAGAAGTCTTGCTAAATGATGAGAACGGCAAAGTGCCACACCCGAATCCACAATGAATCAAAAAATGAAAAAGACTCTTCTAATTACGCAAACCCTAAGAAAGCTAGCATGCACAAAGCATACACCAATATAATCTAAAGCCATTCAAAAGAAAACAAAGGTAGGATATGTGAGCTCTTGAATGAAGCAGGTATTTCTCTCCTAGGAGAGGATTGATACTCCCATACACAACAAGCAGAGTTTCATAACCAATTATTGTGGCCCTTAGCTTCAATGCATATAGTGACTATGCTGTCCGACCCCAACCTGGTCGGGACACCTGCAGAATAACCTTTGTGAAGTACCCCCTCGATAACCTAGGTAAAGAAACTAAGGTCACCTCAATATAATCAATGCTTACGCAGACAGTCGCAGGTGAGATTGACCATATGGGCAGGGTAGCAAAGCCCAAAACTCTCGAAAGATCCCCTAGATACGAATACATTCCTAGAAATATCTCTGGTGCTACTCATTTATGACTAGGAGTCATCCCAATCAATAACCATTCACACTACCTCATGCTTAACTCCCTTGTAATAGGAGGATCCTGAGAAACACTAATTATACCAAGGAATTTCACACTCTCACCTGAATAGACACATACATGTTGTTGTTTAGTGGTCTTGGAGAATTTACTCATAATGAACTATTCCAAGACCCTAAAACCTAATCTTGTTGGTGTACCCTATCAAAGAAAATATTTTAATCCATTTTAATTAAGTGTTGGTTTTATTGGCTTTATTACTCAAGAAAAGTAGATGATCATGCAACCAATGGTGTTATGACGCAAACATGAAGTAAAATGCACACCTAACAATCAATGCAAATGCATTGTGTCGAATGAAAAATAGGGCATTCTACTATGTGAAACACAAAATTTTCTTCAAATGACAAATGCAACCTTTTCTATATGAAATCCTAACTATTACTTCTCTAAGCAAACCTAGTGCAAGTACCATGCAAAATGCAAAGTGCAATGATGTATCATGATGTAAAAGAAGCAAATATTTTTGGATTTTTTGAATAAAAATGAGATAATAAAGAAAAATAATGACTCTACCAGCCCCAAACTCTACAAGCACTATCAAACAACACCTACGCAAAGCACTAAGGTAAAAGAGACCTAATGCACTAATCCCAAAACAAAAAATCGAAAATGCAATGACAAGAACATTCTTAAAAAATCATTTACCCTAAAAAGTGTCTCTGGTCAGAAACAGAGGTGTATACAAGCTCTATAAGCATCAAAGGAGACTCAACAATCATCAAAACTCACCCAAAAACAATCAATATTCCTCTATGAGGAAAAACTCAGGGCATACACGACTATGTGCAGAAAACCTGAGTATCTACGTGGATATCTCAGTCAAAACCATGTGTACATGTGATTGTGAGGCAAAAACTCGCGTATAGGAAGAAAAAGAGATAAAAATGAAGGCAAACAGATAAGATGAGACAAAATTCACACCTATTAGACACTACCAGGAAAACATGCCCCTAGACCCGACTCAGAAACAGAGAAATCAGAGTAATTCAAGAACATTGAATGCTGATAAAAACCCCTAAAGGACAATTAGTAGGAACTCCCCAGAAGAGTAGCCAATTCTGTTATAGAGAGAAATTCTTATGGCTTGGGGTACCACAATAGACAGCTTAAATCTAGAAATCGATCAGTTCCTATATGCAAGAGAAACCAAATATCTAACACTAAAGGATCTTGATTCATACCTTATTTCGGATAGTTGATGTAGATCCCTGTTGAGCTTTTCAACTCCAACTTGTATTGATAAATTGTTATCTCAACACTCAACAAACAAGACAACCATGCTATATATAATTGTGTTAGACCTACTCTAGAATATATAATCAATAACATATAAGCATTTAAAAGCATCAATGATATCTAACACTCAACAGAAATGAATCCTTTCCTATATGCAAGAGAAACAAAATATCTAACACTAAAGGATCTCGATTCATACCTTATTCCAGATGGTTGATGTAGATTCCTGTTGAGCTTTCCAACTCCATCTTGTATTGATAAATTGCTATCTCAACACTCAACAAACAAGACAAGCATGCTATATATAGTTTTGTTAGACCTACTCTAGCATATATAATCAATAACATACAAGCATTTAAAAGCATCAATGGATCAAATAATCATTTAAATACACATTATTGGACAGGAAAAGATATTTCTATTGATATAAAATAGGGATTACAATAGTGACAACCTTTGTCAGCATGTTTGCGAATTGGAGAAACTAAGTCCCCCACTTGGGCCTCCACCACTTCAATCCTCCATCTCTCGATAGCAAGCTCAGAAGCAAAAGACAAGCTTGTGAAGAACACAAAAGCGCTCCAAGGGACAAAGGGATGCAAACTCAAGTATAAGCTCCGACAACAATGGACTATAGTTTTCTTTCTCTTAAATTCCTCTCCCTTCAATGTATCCAAAGGATTCCTTATATAGCTCTTCAATGGGGTAATGGAAGGTCGAATCTGAGCTTTCTGAAGGCATATGGAAGGTCAATAGACAAGTGAGTCGGATCCACATCAAGGAAAACTCCAAAATCATTTGGCCTTTTGCACACATCCCGATGTACATGGTTTTAAGGGTCAAACTCGTGTATATACGCGAGAAAGGGATTAAAAGTAGCATATGGAAATTATTGCATGTTTTTAGGGATGATCTTGGAAACATCAAAGGTACAAAAATGATCCATGGGGTCTAAGGAGTCTATAGAGGGATAGGGAAGGCCATAAAAGTGTGATTCACCATGTGTGGTAAAATCACCTATAACACTAACATCAAGACTTTTTAACTAAAATCATATAGTTGGATTCATTATATTCAAATACAAGAAAACTTGTTGCGGACCCAATCCTTCTAATTTTCATCATTAGTAGTTAATATCCCTAGAACAACACTACCCTTAACCATGGTATTACTTTTTGAGGCATGGACTGTGCCTTTCGGTCAATATTCCTTTATGATCATTGTATTTAACTCTAAATGGCAGAGTATGGAACTCTGTTCATTGGTTGAGGCTTTCTTGGAGATATGTATTTAGTATTTGGAAGTCATAGAACATGATACAAAGAAACCATAGATGGTACTCTTTGAATAGTTTGACTTATACCTTGCCCATAATCTGAGATGAGGGCTGTTTTTATGCCCAAAACAACTAAAAATGCCAAATCAAGGGTTTGCACTACTGATTTCCCTCAAAAGGCTACCCATAATTGAATTCATAGCCTCTTCACCGCTGTTTTCATGCTCATACTTCAATATGGACATGTTTTAAGTGATGGTGTAAGCCACAAACCACACAAAATTAGCCTAAAACAACACAGATCTTAAAAATGATGTATGTTACCACTATTTATGTTTCAGAACTACCCTGAACTCACCAAAACTTGGTCTTGCTACTGATTCCACATACATGCATGCCCAAAGTTGTTTAGAATAAGCCAAAACTTGAATTCAATCCTCTCTTGTTGTTGTTAGGAGGGTTAAGGTAGTCCAAATAATGCCTAAGGTTGAGGTTTTAAAGCTGTTGCTTCAGAACACGCCCAGTTTCAATATTGGTTGATGTTTGATAACAATATTGTGTTGAGAACTGATGCAGTGTGCCAAGATTTAACTCCATTGCATACTAGGTTATTGATTCTGTCCTTTCTCCTACCCAAAAAGCCTAGGAATTATCCCAGAATTCATTATACAACTGATACAAGGTCAAGTCATGATTCATACCTACCCAAAAAACTCAGAAATCAATCCAGAAACCATCATGAAAACCTAGGTGGACACCCCATGCAAAATAAGGGGGGGTTATAGAGCCCTAACTAAATTCCATTTAATTAGATGGAACTTCTTAGTGTTTGATGCCCCCTTGCCATAAAAATTTACAAATTTTTTTAAACCAAGTATCCTTCAAAATATGGAATTTTGAAGGACAATTGAAAATTATAGTTGGACATGTTACACGAGACATCAAGTTTTAGATCCAAAATGGCTTCATGTTACATGAGACATGGTGATGGGAGATGTATCTAAGTCATTTATAATACTATAATTATGGGCTTACCATGCACATGGATCATGTGTGGTTCACTTTAAAGGTGTTTTAGGCACACAAGGGTGAGGACCGACATTGGGGGAATGTATTTGCAAGAGACAATAGAATATGGTGGTATTTCCTCTATTTTGATGGATTTGGGGTTAATCATTTCATACATGCAACTGTGCTTAGAGGTGAATATCATTTAACAAAAGCATGTAAATGACTAGTTTCACAAAATCACCATTTTTGAGATAGGTTAAATGAACAAGTTATGGGGTCATCTTGATCATTATCCATTAAGTTTTGTTGTGGGAAAAGGTTCTATAGAATTAAAGGGTTGTTGCAGTTTATAGTTTCCATGTGGTGGAAAATTCTCTTTTGATAGGTTTGGGAGTGCACATACACTTAATATCATGTGCTATATACAATGATGTGTACAATGTCCTTGAACCCCATAAACAACACAAGGAAAGTTTGTCTTGATCTTAGTGTTATTTCTTTGCTTACTTAGGTTTTAGTTCCCCTATCATTATTTCATTGGTTAGGTTGATTTCATTGTTGTCCCCAAGTCAGGTTTGGGTCATTGGGATTAATTTTACCGTTCTTATTCTTCACTTTCTTTAATTGTTTTTCAGGAAGTTGGTAAGGATATCAGTATTATTGAAGAAAATCCTGACCCATTGATGAGGATAAAGATGAAATAAATTGATATTGGCAAAGGACACGACATTATTAAGGATTAACAATCCCTAATAAGATGGAGTATTTTGAGGTGCACCTTAAGGGTAGGGGGAATACTAGTTAGGAGAGGTGGCCCTCCATAAGTAGTGGGAGGGTGGGGGTTGTGTTTGGAGTATTGGCTTCTTATTGTTCATTGTAAAGTGAATTGGAATAGACTTAGGATAATGGATGATCCATGGGATTTGTTGACCCATCCATAATGGCTACCATAAAAACCATAGACTTGGAGGTGACATGTACCCAAAATGATTACAACATGAGTTACTAAACCTATAATGTCATCAATAGCATGAGATGCCCTTGGTATGAATGGTTTGTGAGAAGGGTGTTGAGGATTGTCTAGAATAATGATATACAACTAACAAGACTTAGCATATATGAGCTCAAATTATTAAGATTTTATTAAACCATCTTCTTCTTTAGTTTAAGACATAGTGGTAGCCACATATTTTAAAATGGTAAGAACAGTATTGTTTCAAACAAATCTAACAGGAAGATTACAAAGAAAAAACATATAATGCTAACCTAATCCTGGAAGCATGAAGACATATAAAACATTATTCCCAAGCATCATACTATTCCTCATAAAATGAGACGATTTTTCTACTTGATATGCATACTATATTTCTTTACGTAAGAAAAAACCTTTCCTTATTGAAAATTATAGTTGGACATGTTACATGAGACATGAAGTTTTAGATCCAAAATGGCTTCATGTTACATGAGACATGGTGATGGTAGGTGTAGCTAAGTCATTTATAATACTATAATCATGGGATTAGCATGCACATGGATCATGTGTGGTTCACTTTAAAGGTGTTTTCGGCACAAAAGGGTGAGGACCGACATTGGGTAAATGTATTTGCAAGAACCACTAGAAGATGGTGGTATTTCCTCTATTTTGATGGATTTGGGGTTGAGCATTTCATACATGCAACTGTGGTTAGAGGTGAATATCATTTAACAAAAACATGTAAATGACTAGTTTCAAAATATCACCATTTTTGAGATAGGCTAAATGAACAAGTTATGGGGTCATCTTGATCATTAGTCATTAAGTTTTGTTCTAGGAATAGGTGGATTTTTATTTCACCTTCAGATCTCTCCTTGCCCAAATTGTCAAGGTAGATTTTGATCTCAAGCTTAAGGTCGTGGAGTAAAGGAACTTTAGATATATTTATAATTAATCCCAATTTTAATTTGGTTCCCATTTACCAATGTCCTCTCAAGCATACTCCAATATGTAGACAGCCTTCGAAGAACAAGTTTAGTGTTCAACAACAAAGAGTTCTTTGCCTTTTAAATTCCAAATTGAGTGGTTTATGATAACACTATCAAATGCATATTAAATGTTGTATTCTATTCTAAGGATATATAATTAAGAATATGCAATGGTATTATCCAAGCTTTTTGCTCAGGTAAGGTCCTAGACTTCCGTAGCTCAGCTTGTGTAAGGCCCTGAAAGATCATACCTGAGCTTTGTTGAAAATACAAGAGACTAGATGCTATTTACTATTATGACTCATCAAGCATGCAACTTAAACTAAAGTTTAAACCTTGATGGTAATCCAATTTACCGCACTAGCTTTTGTTGAAAAATCTCGATAGGATGTAATAAAAGTAGGAAAATACAATCTATCCATAAATCTTGACAATAATGGCTTCTAACCGTGAAGGACAAAACCATATTTGAACTTGTAACCGATGGCTTCCCTATTGGTAACATGCCATGGGTGGATGGTTCTGCTGATTAGGAAAAATCTCAGGGTTTTAGTATTGCAAACCTACTTCTATTGGATGGACATTTTGGAGACAAAATAAGGATATATTTCTTTGTTGTCAGCTTCAACACTAGTGAGAAAGTGAAAATTTTAAAACCTATTGTGTGTGCATAAACACCAGCAATTTCAGATTCTCTCCTTGCCCAAATTTTCAAGGTGGATTTTGATCTCAACCTTTAGAACCTGAAGTAAAGGAACTTTACATATATTTATAATTAATCCCAAATTTATTTTGGATTCCATTTCCCAATGTCCTCTCAAGCATACTCCAATATGTAGACAATCTTCGAAGAACACGTTTAGTGTTCAACAACAAAGAGTTCTCTACCTTTTAAATTCCAAATTGAGTGCTTCATGATAACACTATAAAATGCATATTAAATGTTGTATTCTATTCTAAATTCGAAGGATATATAATGAAGAATATGTGATGGTATTATCCAAGATTTTTCCTCAGGTAAGGTCCTAGACTTCTGGAGCTCTTCTTGTGTAAGGCCCTAAAATATCATACCCGAGATTTGTGGTAAATACAAGATACTAGATGCTATTTACTATTATGAGTCATCAAGCATGCAGCTTAAACTAAATTTCAAACCTTTCTGGTTATCCAATTTACCGCACCAGCTTCGGTTCACTTGCTTCACCAATTGGCAATAGCATACATTTAGATTTAATATTTTATTCAACAGAAGAAAATATTGTTGTAGATCCAAATCTGCAGCATTGGTACTTAATATGCCATCATGCAAACTTGCTTTTGTTAGATGGACATTTGTGAGGAATAAAAAAAAAATATTACTCAGTGGTTGGCAACATAATTAGTTAGAAATCCTTATTGGTAGTAGCCTATCTGTGCATAAATTAACAAACATGTGCAATCAAATTTCATACTAGCCCAAATTGTCACAAAAGGTTTTGAACTATCTATGAAATCTAATTGAAATGACTAATAGCCATTAGATCAAGGAGAATTGGTGTTTTAATATAAAAAGTATCAGTTCCAAGTTTAATCTAGATCCCTATTTCCAGGTATCCTTCCAAGGGAATACTCTACTACCTTGTAGTGCAACTTTATAAAAAACTTAATTTTAGATGCAGAGAGCAGTTTGGATTTTAATTTACAACACTTGAGCATAATTCTTTATAACATGACTATAAGTGAGGCAAAGTTTTATATTGGCTCTTAAATTTGGTCTTATAATCGTCCATAATTTACTAAATTGTAGAAAATGCAAGAGTGTGGTTGCTCTGTACTGATATGAATCATCTAACCTGTAACTAAAAGTAAGCACTTTTTCCTAGCCAGTTGACTGAACTAACATCAAGACTCCTTTAACTGAAATCATATAGTTGGATTCATTATATTCAAATACAAGAAAAACTTGTTGCGGGTGTAATCCTTCTAATTTTCATCATCAGTAGTTAAGATCCCTATAACAACATTGTCCTTAAACACGGTCTTACTTTTTGAGGCATGGACTATGTATTTCAGTCAATCTTCCTTGATGATTGTTGTATTTATCTCTAAATGGCACAGTATGGAACTCAATTAATTGGCTGATATTTTCTTGGAGATATGTCTATAGTATTTGGAAGTCATAAAACACAGGACAAATAAACCATAGATGGTAGGTTTAAGGCTAATTATTTCGTCAAACATGATATTGAAAAGTGTTGAAGGTGGGTATTACTTGAATGCCTTTATGAAGGTGTGTAAATGTAGGGGCCAGTAGTAAAAGAAAGAGGTGCTTCATAGTCACTGATTACCTATGATATCTCTTACGATCCTTCCATGTTCATTCCTCTTACATACTCTCAATGCTTTGAATTAAGACCATAACTAGTGCAAATACCATACCTTTGTACTCCAACTACTTCTCATTTTGTTTCCACTACTTGGGAGATATGGACCATTATGAAGTAAGTGTATAAGAAATTTAATACACATAGAACCTTTCAAGGATTTTAATATTGGATTCCAGATTTACCAGAGATTATCCAATATTCAAAGACATTCATTACAAATGTCTCTCCCGGAGCTAATATATACCTCAAACTTTTACCAGTTTCTCTATATAATATGAGAGTCTTTCAGAATTCTCACGTGAATTTGTCGTTTATAGCAATTTAGATTTAAAACTCCCATACTTTTGAGTCCATGGATATTTTCTCCAACCTCCTTGGTGGCCAAGGCTTTGAAGAAAGATTTCATTGACCTATATCTATTTTTCAATCAATCCAAGCAAGCTCCAAGTTGGATCACTCAAGAATAGTGGTTCTCCCACCTTAAGGAAATGTTGAAGTTCAGTTGTATAAGTTGGCCTCTCAATAACATGGGGATTGTCTTGTTAAAGATAGGATACATATTTTATCTCCACCTTGATAGATTTACTTTGTTTTCAACATAAAGAAGAAATCTAGTGTCATATCCTCCAAAAAAGGCCAACGCTTTAGGAAATGGCATCCTCCCACCAATTAATCCAACTTTCATCACCCCTTGCCTTGAGAGACACACTCTACATTATTTCAATACAATAAATACAAATAATATTTTTAATATGTAACATTCAAAATATAACATTTGCTATGCATTCTCATTCCTAATGTGAATGAAAGCTAATTTGTGCTAGCTTGTGTTTCAATAAGTCGCATGTAAGCAACTGTTTATTTATTTCATACAAAGTCCTTTGGGTTGAATTGGCCTCATGGGAAGTTCTGGGTATGTCTTAGCCCCATAACAGCCTCAAAAAATGAACCTGGGCATTCTTTCAAATAAAAAACAACATGTAGCCACACTAATTTATAAATCTGGGTTCATCTTAGACACTTATGGGAATTAATAAGATCACAACAGTAGCAAATTAAAGACAAGTGTTTCATGGGTGAAATGGCAATAAAACCCAAAATTAATATTTCTGGGGAGTTTGAAGGAGGATATAGGGGAATTTCATACATGAAACCAATAATAAAACACCCCAAATTGCCTGAAACAGTACAAACATAAATAAAATGTGTCAACTTACTTTTCAAGACCCAAGAACCTGACAAGGGCCAGCAAATTGCAGTTGATGCCTTGCAAAATCTCTATGACATTGTTGTAATAGATTTTCCTAAAGAAAGGCGTATTATTGCACAGTTAAGGAAAGATGGACTGGTTTCTATAAGGACTGGTAACAAGATATTGTTTGAGGACACTTTAGAATTACCTAATATAGAAGACCACCTCTTTTATCGACAATTAAGATGACTACAGGCCATTCTAACCACAAGCAATTCTATGCATCATGTTCCAAAAAATTTGGAGGCAAGGCGCATGATTGCTTTCTTCAGAAATTCTCTCTTCATGAACATGCCCTGTGCTATGTAGGTTGAGAAGATCATGTCATTCATTGTTTTGACTTCTTAATATGATGAAGATGCTATGTACAACAAAGAACAACTCCGTACTGATAATGAAGATGGTGTTTCAATCATATTATATCTCCAGAAGATATATCCTGATGATTGGTCAAATTTCATTGAGCAGATGCATGGTCAGGGATTGAAAAATATTGAATAAATTTGGACCAATAAAGTGGTGGAACTGAGGTTGTGGGATTCATATAGAGGATAGACATTGGTTCGTACGGTAAGGGGGATGATGTACTATTACAAGGATCTCGAAATGAAGGATTTTATTGATTTAGCATAATATATTTCCATTCACCGAGGCTATCAAGCACTTGCTGCTGCAACATCGAGACCCAGGGGAGGTGAAAATAACAATTGGTATTTTCCTTCAAGATCACACCTGAACATTGAAAGATGTGGAGTATATATTCTACTCAAAATCAATGAAGATGCCAAAGCTCTCATGAAATTTACTTATGTTGTCACCTGTCAGATTTATGGTGCTCAAAAGGATAGGAAAGATCATCATGCTAAGGATATCTTGTATTTGATGAAGAACTATGAATCTCTTCAGATTGCCTATGTTGATATGGTCACAAATGGGAGAGAAGTAGAGTATTTCTCTATAGAATTGCAAAAGGAGGTGGAGGTCTACAGGGTGAGGCTCCCTGGGCTAGTGAAACTTGGTGAAGGGAAACCTGAGAATCAAAATGATGCTCTAATTTTCACAAGGGGTGATGCATTACAGAAAATTGATATGAATCAAGAAAATTACTTCGAAGAGGCTGTCAAAATTCAAAATTTGTTGCAAGAGTTCACAAAATTTTATGGTCTTCGAAAGCCTCCAATATTAGGAGTTCATTAAAATGTATTCATAGGTTCAGTATCTTCCCTTGCTTGGTTCATGTCTACTCAAGAGATGAGTTTTGTGACAATTTGGTAGCTTGTACTTTCAAATCATTTAAATATAAGGATGCACTATGGCCACCCAGATGTGTTTGATCGCTTGTGGTTTTTAGCTAGTGGAGGCATGAGTAAAGATTCCAGAGTTATAAACATCAGTGAGGATATATTTGCTGGCTTTAACTACACACTGCGTAGTGGTGATGTAACACATCATGAATACATCCAGGTTGGAAAAGGGCATGATGTTGGTTTGAGTCATATTTCCATGTTTAAAGCCAAGGTTGCTAGTGGAAATGGTGAGCAAGTGCTGAGAAGGGATGTATACAGGCTTGGTCACCACTTGGATTTTTTTTGTATGCTATCTTTTTACTAATAAACTATTGGATTATTTTTTAACACCATGTTGGTGGTTTTAAGTAGGACTCCAGTTATCAGAGTAAGAGACAGAAAAGTCACATAAAGTCCCAAGCGTAATAATAGTAAGTCGGAGACAATAAAAGCCAACAATCTAAATAAAAAATTTGAATTTAGAGAAATAGTATATTGGATAAAAAGGGGGATAACTTACATATGTTGCCATTTTGAGCCATTTAAGTTTCCAAAGCTCAAAGCTTGAAATATTAATGGACTAAGAGTACTCTAATCCTATAGATAAGTTTGTTAGAAAGCTGAAGTCTGACAAAGACCAAGTTTAGCAAGCTATGGTAAGAAGTCTAAACTATAATATGATTGAAGAACAGTTGGTTTGTCGAGGAGTCTGAGTGAAAGGTTAGGGATTATTCGACTGTCCCAAGTGTCAACCTATAATTTGATGCAAATCCATTGTATGTGAAGCATTGTTGTTGGGTTCCTATATGAAATTGATTACCTATACAAATGTCAGAGGTCAAAGACACAAAATATATCCAAACAAATTGTAGTGCTAAAATGGAGGATTTGGGCATGATATGAAGTAGAAATTGAGCGTGCGTTGAATCGAGTCCAAAGCATAGAGGAAATCCTCTGCATCCATGATCATGACTTAGAGGCATGGTGAATAAATTTATGAGTGAGGATTCGATCCTAGAGGATGTTTAGTGGGAGTCTAGTACATAAACCCAAAATTCATGAGTTGAAGAACTAGCGTTATTCCTCTTCACAAATAAACTGAGGAGCATTTTAGGAAAAGAGGAAAGAACTATTGCTGTTCATTGTGATGTTGAGTTGAATATAGAACCTATAATATGCGTCTATGGGATACAAACCCTAAAGGTCATTGGGTTGTAGTACTACTATATATAGAACATCCAAGTGCATATGGATGGATTGAAACCTTAACTTACAGCTTGATGATGACAATAAGCCATAGTGAGCTAGTGACATGTGCTAGAAAATTTGAGTTGGAAAAGGTTAAGAGAAGGGCAGACTGAATCAAGCTCAAGAGATGGTTTATAAACCCATCTAAAGCCACATTTCTCACTAACCTCAGCCCTCAAGCCAACTCTCTCAAGTCACAACCATGGAGTCAATATTAAAACTTAGAATCCATGGCATACCTTTGTCACAGGTAGTGTTGTTCACTCAAACAAACCAAAGAAGGCACCAAGAGTGACTTGCTTGTGTATTATTGAAGAGGGGTTTAATTATAGGATTATTTTAGGATTTTGGTCCTATAAGATATTACCATTTAACCATTTTAGCAGTGGAGTTTGGAACATTAAATCATTAGATAACCTACCAAATGTTTGGTTGAAGCATTTTTAGCTTAGTAGGAAGCTTGTACAAACTCCCAATGAGGAAACTCCAATAACTGCATTCCCATGCCCCTGCAAATTTGTATTAATGTTCCCAAGCTCCTGGTACCATTATGATAATGTCCAAGAGGCACATATTAGACAAGAAATCTTAAAAGTACAGAAAGAAGCAGCGTCTTTCAAGTTGAGCAAGGTCACTGTGTCCCTTGTTAGGTTGGCACTAGAAAGCATGTCTCAAATTGAACCAAGGCCTTGAGAAAGGAAACCTCAAGTACATGTAAGCCATGGTAATCTCAATCTCCTCCGATTGGAAGTGGAAAGTGGTAGCCATGCTATAAAAGGATAACCTAAAATAATTTTCCTTGCTGGGAACCAAAGAAAGGGCAATGCCAAAATTGTAGCTTTGTGTAATATTTTGAAAAATAGAAATAAAATAGATACAAGCCTTGAGGAAGGAAAACATCAAAGACATAGAAAACATTATTGCAAATTACATATCATTACTCTAACAAATGCAAACAATATGGTGCTTAAATGCAGGTAGGTGATTTTATGCCCACATGATTGCACTTCTGGCATCTTTAGATGCATTTCATGCTATGTTTGATGGTGGCTACCGAGTATGAGTGTCATTTTGTTTTGGCATGGGATACAAGTGGTTATCTTAAATATGGCTTGTCTCTCATTTTATGATTCCTATAAAATTCAACTTATATAATTTGTAGTTATTGTAGACTGCATTCTTTACCCTATAATTTGATATTGTCAAACATGTTAGGTGCACCATGGATTCAAAGAATAACTAGAAATTGTTTGGGGATAAATTTGTGATCTTTCAACAGGAAAAAGAGGCAAAGGATATTGAAATTCCAAATATAACATCGGCATTATTTGAACTAACGATGAGGTAATTCTTATGGTTTCTTCTATGTGTTTCTTATGGAAATAACAAAGGATTCATTCCTGTTATATTCTATTGTATAGGTATTCTTTTATTTCATTGCAGTTTTTCAATTTTGTTCTGATATTGTCTAGCCTCAGCATTGAGATCTATGTTTTTTGTTTAGGACCTTACTTCAGAGAATTTTGAAAGTATATATGATCTTGTTGAGTCATATCATGCAACTTCTTTGGGTCATATGTGTGTTCTGTACTTTCTGGAACACCATGAACATATGTCTTACATGTATGGGTAAGGAAAACTTCTACATAACTGAACAGTTACAGTGAGAGACAGGAACTTTTCAGGATCTATCTAGCTTTTTATAATCAATTTTCTGTGCAGCTACCCTTCCCTTGTAGAATGCCTACTACCAGAGATACATGATTACTAATTTAGAATATTAAGGTTGTAGCCTTATATGCCATCATTGTAAAGGAAGTCATGATCATTTTGATTGGCTTATGTGGATGGTCTAATCTTCCCAGAGAACTAGTGCAGAGAGTGGTATTTTGAAGGTGGTTCTCAACATTGCCAAGATTAATGCTAGTTATGTAGGATGCACCGATTTGTCAAGTGAAATTGAAGTGAAATGATTGTGAGATGTCAATTGACTGATACATTTTTAGATCTTTTCAAAATAATCCATAATTTTGAAGTCAGAGATGATCCATCAATTGATATTTGATGGTTTCTAAATTTAGATGTGTATCTCATCTGACACTTGCAATTTTTTGTTTTTTCTGTTAACAGATGTATTTGACATTTCTACTTTGTTGTATTTCAGCAGTGGAATATCAGTCTACTCGTCAGGTTAAATTCCAGGTGCAAGTCCTAGGTGATTATGACATAAGAGTATGGACTTAGCCAAATGAAAAATAGTTGTAATTACTTATTCATATTTTAAGGGCCATTGTATTGGTAAAAACATGCCGCTTTTGGGCCTGACAAATTCGGGCCAATTGTAATCCTCTTGGAGCTAGACGGAAGGCAATTTCCACCTTAAAAAACAAAAAACTTGCCTCCATCGCTTGGGTTTAAACACAAAAAAACACAAACTTGCATCCATCGCTTGGGTTTCAACACTAATATCTGATATAGGGTTTGATTTCGAGTGAATGGTTTCTGTTTAAGAAGAAAATATCAGCACATATTGGCAAATAGAAAAAGATTGCTCATAGCCATTACAATTGGCGTAGTGGAAATGAAACTGTATGAAAATTTGTAAACACTCACACAAACCCTTAGATGATAATTGGGTATTAAAACAGGGCACAAGAAGTATATAATTTGATGTGGCAAATGCAAATAACAACAACAACATGCATCGCATACATCAAAGAAGGACAAAAAAATGGACTGGCGTACCTTAGCGGGCCATGTCGGAAATACCTTGAACTTGGTGAGCACAATATCTCCGAGCCTCCATTGTCTGCAGGCAGTAGGAGCCTCCATTGTCTACAGGCATCTGTTTTTCCTTCTCATCTTTTAGTAGGTTCCATGTCATAAAACCCTGATGGAAACAACAAACATAACCCTTATTATTATTCCTTTCTGGCATACCTTGAACAAGAATTATACCCTCCCAGTCCTCCTCATCCACAATTTACATAACACCATTAATTCCTACACGCCACAATAGTGTTAATGCCTCTAACAATTGGTTACCTGTTAAATTGTCGATTAAAATTTTACAGTGGAAAGGGTCATATAATGTAAATATATTTACTTTATATGAATAAAATATAGGGATATTCTATGATATGGAAAGTGTCATATAATGTAAATATATTTACTTTATATGAATAAAATATATATTTTTATTGGTTTTCTTTGATGGGTAGTATTTATTTGGTTTTCAAATTATTAAGAGCATCACATTCCACCCTATTTTATCCTATTTTACACCTTTTAATAAAATAAACTACAAGGGTAATTTAATAAGAATTGTTTTGTATAGGTTTCATATTAAAAAAGATCATTTATTTATAAATTTTAGATATGTGTGGTTATTATGATAGGTGGCAAGCTAGGTTGGCTTAAATAAATGACCATGTGATGTACATTTCATAATTATGTTTTGTATGAATTCCTATTTATGAAACTACCTAGTTTTATTCTTTGAGATTCCCATGAGAGATCAACATTGTTAGAGACACTCTTATGACCAGGTATAAAATTGTTTTTAAAAACTTCCACACCTTTATTGCAAATAGAACAACTTAGTAAATATTGTGGAATCTATACACAAATATCCCAGACCCAATCAATTCAGATATAGTGCATTTTAATCCCAAAATTTGCATGGCTCCTTGGAAAATGGAGGAATAAAATCACGATTGAATCAGTTGGCCACAATCAATAGAATAAAGAATGGAACACCGATTGCAAGTGAATATTGTGATGGATTTTAACAATTTTGACGGTCTGCTCAATCTCGACCCGACCCATATATATCGACCCAAGCCATTTATATCTCAATATTTAACATCTCCACCCTCCCATTGATATATAATTTCTTCTTTGGCATGTTTACGTATAACCAATAGGGAGTTTAATCCCCTCGCTCCTGACCACATAGGCTTTCATCTCTTCTTCTTAAAGTTGTATTTTCTTTTGTTTTAAAAACTAATGAGGAAAAAAGAAAAAGGTAAAAATTTAACAAACTAGATTTAAGAAAATTAGCAAAGAAATCAATTGCTATATGGATTTTTTCACCATAGTGTCATGTCTGATGTGTTGTCATGGGACCTAGTCTATAATGTCATCTCTATGTGGGAAATATTTGGATTACAATCAAGAAATGGTCATTTCAAGCTCTATGCAACCAAGAATAATTATCATTGATTGGGCCATATTATCAAGTCCAAACATAACATCTAAGGGTAATGGACTCATGGGTTATGTGTGATTCCCTAGACGACCTCAAAGGCCCTATATACTACATAGATAATATTTATCCAATGAGTAAGATATGTCATTCATTTTGAGGTTTGACACACTAAGTATGGCTTTCAGTCCCTTGGCCATGATTAGATATGAAAATAGTTATTGGGCCAAAACATTTTTCCTTAGGGATCATGAACTATGTGTGGGGCCTTAGCCTACCACAAAGCCCTATAAAGGGAATATTGGCATGTGAGAAAGATATAGTGCCTCTTTAATGAATTTCAGTTAACCATGGATATTTTTTGTAACTTGAGCAATGGAAAGGTCAAAAGACATAGCCTTAGGCAATAACATTTACATTTGGCCTATAAGCAAAATATGGTCATAGAAGATTCTACATAGGGTGTAACAGAGAAATAGGAAAATACAACAATGATGGAGAATCCTTTGCATTTGTTCTTAGAAATCATGCTACCTGACATGAAATTATAAAGAAGCCACATGATTTGATTCAATACCCAATTATTTCCGTCTTCCTTATTTTGATTCAATTCCAAATTATCTCCATCTTCAATGCTCCTATTGAAGGAAAATGCACTGATTTCTTTAACGGAATGTGGAAGCTAGAAGCTGGGAGGTCATCCAGAGGCTCCATAAGAAAGCATTATCATGACTTGTACTTGAGTAATTTCCAGTTCAAGAGCTACTTGTTACAAAGCCAAAGCTTTGCAGTGTTGTGTGCCCAATCGGTTAGTCCCTATTACAGAGCAGGCTCACCTGGTTCGCTCTCAGCATCCAACGATCATATGGATTTGGCCCCTTGTCCCCATAATTTATGTACCCTGATAGAGTTTGAGGTACAGATACTTAGATTAGGTCTCATGGATGGGTCTTATCCTAGCTATTCCTAATTAGTCCATATGTGTGAATCCCTCTCATAAAACATAGTTGTAAATTCCAATCTGTAGTAATACAAAATCCAACCGCGAGATAGCGATCTAAATTTTGGTGACTTAGCATCAGTAGCACCACTAGCATAGGTATATATTATATATTATATAAGAGAGCAAAATCTAAGATAGAGACGGTAGAGGCATCAACAATGGTAGAGCTCCTAGTTTACTTTGCTCCATCCAAAAAAACCAGGCTTTGAACGGCCTGGCCCGAGAATCAAGACACCCATGTTGCCAACTAGGCACCCAAGAAGTCCTCATGGGAAAAATAATATTAAATCCTCTCATGACCGAATTAAATCCTCTCATGGCTGAATTGGGGATGGACCAGACAGACCAAATTGATACTCATAACCCCGAATCCATAGATTGATTTAGTAGAAGCCCCTTTGGGAAATGGGTAGTTGTACATAGATCTATATTTGAAAAATCCTTCATGTTTTGCTTCACCTCCCTATGCAACTTCATAGGTTTTAATCTATATTTTAATTTGTATAATGTATAAGTAAATAATATGTGTATATATTTAATTATATTAAATCAAATAACATATGAACTATATATATTTATTTATATTAAATCTTTTAACATATGGACTATAGTAACATATTTATATTAATTATATATTATTATTATATTGACATATTTCACCATTATTAAAGTGAAAGAAGATTATATATCATAAGGGTGTTTATAAAATATTTACCTATTTTATAAATTTGGTTCAGTATTATATTTACGTTTATTACAAGTATAGTATGGATGGACTATGAATGTATGGATTTTAACATAATTCCCTAAAATGAAGCATGTTTTGTTGGGAGAAAGAAAATTGGAACAATTTCAATATTATGTTTCCCTTGTGGTTTTAATTTTGTACTTTGGTTGGGTGTTTTAGAATAATCCCACTTGTTATGCATGCTTTAAATGGTAAACATATCCCATATGCTTTAAATGATGATGATGATGATCATCGTCATCTTTGTCATTGTCATCATGATTATCACAATAGTCATCATCATCATCACCATTGTCCTTGACATCATCATCATCATGATTATTGACATTTTCATCAGTTATTCATCATTACCTTTGGCATAAGAAATAGCATCTAGCCAAAATATGTGATTAGTGGAAAAGGGTCATCGAGGACACAGAATTTATGCATGACAAATAACAACTTATTTTTTAATATGATCAACATCATCATTCTCATTGTATTCATCATCATTGTCATTTTCATCATCACCACCATCATCATTCATTTCATTGCCATCATAATCATCGGCAATGTCATCATTGCCATTATCCTCCTCCTCCTCCTCCTCATCATAATCGTCATCATCATCATCATTGTCATCATTCTCCTCATTATGAAAAACATTATCATCATCATCGTAACCATCCTCAATATCATAATCATTATCATCATTTTCATCTTCAACATCTGGGTGTAAAACTGGATGCAAAAGTGGATAAAAACATGGATGCAAAAAAGCATGCAAAAAAGGATGCAACAAAAATAGGCGCAAAAGTGGGCGCATAATGGTGTGCACAAAAAATGGATGCAAAAGGTGATGCAAAAATGGATGCAAAAAATGATGCAATCATGGAAGCAAAACATGATGAAAAAATTGGTGCAAAAGTCGATACAACCATGGATGTAAAATTGGATGTGAAAGTGGATGCAATAAAAGT
The DNA here is from genome assembly GCA_001517045.1 of Pseudotsuga menziesii. Classification (NCBI taxonomy): domain Eukaryota; kingdom Viridiplantae; phylum Streptophyta; class Pinopsida; order Pinales; family Pinaceae; genus Pseudotsuga; species Pseudotsuga menziesii. The sequence goes on from LPNX010068694.1 coordinate 139,010, forward strand.
AGATGCAAAAGTAGATGAAAAAGTAGTCGTAACACCCAAGGCAAAACCCAATGCAAAATTGGATGCAAAAATGGATGCATAAAGGGATGCAATAACTGATATAAAATTGGATTGAAAAAAATATGCAAAAATGGTTGTGAATTGCGATGCAACAAAAGTGGATGCAAAAGTGGATGCAATAGTAGATGCAAAAAAAAGATGTAAACATGGATGCAAAATGGGATGCAAAAAGGGATGAAAACATGGGTGCAAAAGTGGACAAAAAATGGATGCAAAAGTGGATGCAAAAATGGATGAAACAAAACAAGATGCAAAACTAGACTCAAAACAAGATGTAAGCCTTTGATGCAAAACTTGGCGCATGAAGGGATGCAAAAAAAAGAAGTAGAAGTGGATGCAAAAGTGGATGTAAAAAAAATGCAAAAATGGATGAAAACAAGGGCGTAAAATTTGAGGCAAACATGGGCATAAAAGCGGGTGCAACAAGAGTAGATGTACAGACTAGGCGCAAAATTAGGTGCAAAACTAGGCTGAAAACCTGTCGCAAAACTTGATGCAAAACATGGCGCATAACCAAGTGCAAAACCCAGTGCAAATTACGCCGCAATTTGCGCCTAATTTAGAAAAAGGACGCAAAAAATGCCTAAAATAGCACCAACCCATGAAATTGCACCATTTTGTCGAAAAAATGAAGAAAAATACACTGAAAGATGGTCTAGACACAAAAAAGGATGCAAAAAGAGACGCTAAATCCAGTTTTTGTTGTAGTGAGGAGTGGTAGAAAATTTTTGGTTAGAGATAACAAGGCCTTATAAAGATTTGTATTCTTTTGATTCCAAAAGGGTAAAATGTATGGGTTTGATAAAAGACATGGTAGTATCCTTGATGAAATTACCATCTAAAACTGTGGTCATGGATGTTGTTGTGGCTAATATCCCTCCCAAATTTGGTGTTTTGTTGTCAAGGTCTTGGACTTCAAAGTTAAAAGGAATCTTGCAAATGGATATGTCTTATGCTAAAATTCCTGTTCGTAATGAAAGCAAGAGTATGTACATTGAAAAAATATCACCTTATATTGTTAGCAGTTGAGATTAGCCAAGAGATCATCATATTTATGTTGTTCATACATACTTAGGGTCATCTATTTTCTTCAATGAAGTTTCTCCTTCTGATTCAAAAGTTGTTGTGCCAAGTAAATGTAAAAATGATAAAACGGTAATAAATGAACATGAAGCATTGGAAAAAAGCAAAAGGAAGAAGGGTTGTGGACTATGTATTTTGATGGGTCGGTGGCTAAAGTGGGTGTTGGTGCATGTGTATATATAATTTTCCCTATTAGATATTTTAAATATTTTTCTTACAAGTTGACCTTTGAATGTAGTGATAATGTAGCAGAATATGAAGATTTGTTATTCAGTTTACATGCACTAAAGGATTTGGGAGGTAAACGAGTCCAAGTTTTTGGAGGTTCGAAACTTCTGATAAATGAGGTGAATGATAGTTATCAAACTAAGCATCCCATAATGAGAGCTTATAGGAATGAAGTCTGGAATATGTTTGCAAACTATTTCACAAAACATAGTGTCAAAGGGATTCCTAGATATGATAATACAATGGCAGATTGCTGCTGGAAAATTTAAGACTCCTACAACACGTAAAATAAACTACAAGGTTGACATTGTGAACATGCCTTCCATATAAGATAATAGAAAGTACTGGAAGCTTTTTGAAGATGATATGAAAATCAAAATATTTCTAGAATTGTCTGGTGAATTTGTAAATATGCAAATAGAAAATGAAAGTGTTGATTCTGAAAAATTTCAAGATGTTGATGAAGACGAAGAAGGAGTTGTTGAAACAGAGAAGTTGAAAGGCTCACTGGGAGGAAAATATATAGTCCAATTGAAGAGTAATCATATTCCCATAGGTTTAATTCCCTTAGAGAAGCTTTTTGACCAAAATGATGTTGTTGGAGATCCTAAAGTCAAACCTACTGAAAACGTTGTTAAAGATAACAATATTGGTATCGAGGAGAATCCCAGAATTATAAAGTTGTCCAAGAAATTTCCTGCTAAAGAAAAATATGAGTATGTCAACCCGATAAAAAAATACACTGATGTATTTGCATGGAGTTACGATGACCTCAAAGAGTATGACACCTCCATTATACAAAATGGGTTTCTAATTTGGTGCCTGTTAGAAAGAAGAATGGTGAAATAAGACTGTGTGTGGACTTCAGAAATTTGAATAAAGTCTCTTTGAAGGACAATTACCCTTTACAAAAGATGGACCAGATTTTGTAGAAAGTGGTAGGTTCAGATATAATTTCTACTATGGATGGGTTTTCAGGTTATAATCAAATAAAGGTGTTTCCTGAAGATCAAGAGAAAACGGATTTCACTACACCATGGGGTATATTCATGTACGCAAAGATGTCTTTTGGATTAAAGAATGTAGGAACCACTTTCCAGCATGCTATGGACATCACTTTTGTAGATTAAAGAGACATATTTGTAGTAATTTACATGGATGATATTATTGTATATTCCCGGTTTGACAGGGAACATATCAAACATTTGGGAAAGGTATTCCTTAAATGTAGAAAATATGGCATTTCATTTAATCCAAGTAAATCAAATTTTCCTCTAGAAGAATGAAAAATTTTGGGCCATATTATTTCCAAAGAAGGTACAAGGATTGATCTAGACAGGGTGAGTGCAATTTTCAAGGTGGATGAACTAGGAAGTAAGAAAGAAGTACATTCATTCATTGGGAAGGTAAATTTATTGAGGATATTCATTCCTAGCTTTGCTAAAATATTGATGAACATTACTAATATGATGAAAAAGGATCATGAAATAAAATGGACAGTGGAGGCTAAGAAATATTTCAAGAATATAAATCAAGCTATTTTAGAAGCTCCTATGCTGGTAAGTCCAGATTTTGATAAATATTTTTTTAGTATTTTCATATGCTTCAGACCATAATGTTGCATTTGTTCTATTATAAAAGAATGATCAAGGTGAAGAAGAACCTATAGCATTTCTAGTAAGATGTTAAGAGATGGAGAGTTAAAATATGATATCATGGAAAAACAAGCATATGCTTTGATTAAGGCCCTAAAAGATTTTAGAATTTACATTCTCCATTCACATGTAGTTGCATATGCTCCCAGCAATGTGGTAAAGAGAATACTTACACAACCAGATCCGAAGGGGAGAAGAAAGAATTGGATTGTAGTGCTTTTTGAATATGACATTGAAATTAAGCCCACAAAGTTGATTAAGGGACAAGGATTGGATAAAATGATGATGAAATCCAATTGTGATTCTATGCAGCTAAATTTTCTATCAGGTCAATTAAATCAGTTGGACACAGAAGTACAGGTGATTCCTTATTTTTCTATTTCTCTATGGTATGCCAATATTTTTTATGTGTTGCAAAATTTACAACCTCCTGCAGGGTTACGTAAAACTAGAACATAGTATGTGAAGCTGAAGGCTACAAAATTCTGTATTTTAAATCAATATCTTTATTGGAAGGATCCTGGTAGAGTGTTACTGAATTTTCTTCTAGAGAATGAAGTTGAGCAAATAGGAAAATATTTCCATGAAGGATATTGCGGGGGACATCATTCGTGGAAGGTAACTGCAAATAAAATTTTGAGAGCAAGATTCTATTGGACTTCATTATTTTTAGATGTGTATAAAGAAACCACCAAATGTCATCAATGCCAAATTTTTGATGGAAATAGGAAAGTGGTTCCACTCCCTCTTAATACCATATCAGTAGAAGCACATTTTCAACAATGGGGGTTAGATTTCATTGGAAAACAAATCCAAACTCTTTAGGACAACATAATTGGATCTTAACAGCAACAAATTATTTTCTAAAGTGGATTGAATCAATACCTACTAGAAAATGTACATATGCAGTGCTTATAGATTTCTTGGAGATTAGTAATTTGGAAAGATTTAGCTGTCCTAAGAGGATTGTAACAGATAATGCGACTTCTTTTAAGTCGAAGAAGATGATAAATTTTTGTCATAAGTATCATATAATTTTGAATCATTCTACTAAATATTATTCGCAGGGTAATGGACTTGCAGAATCCTCTAACAAACTCTTGGTGACGATAATTAAGAAGTTGTTGGAAGATAATAAAAGAGCATGGCATACAAAGCTGAAATACGATTTGTGGTCTAATAGAATCAGCACAAAGTGGGCTATTGAACTGTCACCATTCCAATTGGTGTATGCAACTCAAGTGGTTTTTCCAGCATCTCTAGGAGTAGCAATTATGAATTTGTTACAGGAGGAGCAGGATGACCCTAATCATATGAAAAGGAGAATATACCAAATTATTGAGCTAAGTGAACTGAGAGATCAAACATATGATAAGGTACAGATACATCAAGAGAAAATCAAGAATACCTTTGACAAAAATGTAAAAGAATACACTTTCTAGATTGATGGTTCTGTGTTAAAATGGGATGCTCCACATGAAGACAAAGGAAATCATGGTAAATTTGATCATTTGTGGGTAGTTCCATACATTATTGCATCATACAGGGGTAATAATGTTTTTATTCTACAGTACCAGGATGGGTCTCAGTATGAAGGAGGTTGAGTTAATGGGAGATTTCTAAAGAATTATTTGAAATAAGGGGGAAGGAAATTTCATGTATTATAGTGTAAATACTTCTTTACTTTCAATCAGTATAGATGGTGAGTTAGAAAATTTCAAGCCTACAGAGAAGGCCCTACGACCAAAAGGGTAGCCATATTTTACTTTTTATATTTCTTTTAGAAGGACAAAATAAAAGGATTTAGATTGATAATGGATTTGGCAACTGGTCTAGGGGGTTCTTTGCTACCTCGCAGGGAGAATAAAATCCCTGGTGGAGCCAACTATTAGGACTATATTTGAAATTGTGGATTGTTTAATTGAAGGGTTTGGAAATGATCATATTTGAAAATTTTGTGGAAGCGCTCCTTAGATTAATGGGTTAGCATGATTTTTCATCATCGATCATTGGATGACGAAAGGGATTTGATATAAGGTGGTGGATCATTCCATTGTTTGAAACATGGGGGAGAAATTGAAATGTTCTCATTAGTGGAATGGAGGTAAAAGGTGTCAAATATCGACAGATCAGATTAAAGAGGTTGTATATCAATGGTGGAAATAAATTCCACAGATTGAAGATGTAAGGAAAAACTAAGTTTTCAGATTTGCAGAATTGGTTAAATTATGGAAAGATCAGATAGACAAGATGTGAGAAGAGATATACCTATGGTTGGAAATAATTTCGTAGATTGAACTAGCGAAGAGAAATTCAATATTGAAATCTGTGAAAAGTGGTAGGGGCCACTTTGATCAACGAATGTGATAGTGGTCAGGTTTTGATTAACGGATAAGGTACATTATGCAAATAGAAGTTGGCTGATTGATCAGTTTTGAAATGATCAGAAGAATGTTAAATCTTTTCACATTTTAATGGTTCTGATGAAGGTAGATTTTAGATCAATGGTTGATATTGATTCCGATGAGTGAAGTTGTGTAGGGTGATAATGTTGAGTCTTGGTATTGAGATGTTGCGAATGGACAGATTTGACTTCAAAGAAAAAAAAATCTATGGTATATATTATAGGAGATGCACAATGGTTATGAAACATAAAAAAATATACAAGCACTTACGTGGAGTTCAAAGGTTTTTTTTTTAGCATTGGAAATTGACGATAACCCTGATAGTGTGCAATGTGCCAATGTGGAAGAATCAGAAAACTGTGCTAATTAACAAGGTATGCATCTTGAAACATTCCAAATATTTATGAAAATCGATGAAATAGAAGTGGTAGAAGAGGCAGATAGTGAAAAGTTAGGGGTTTCCTTCGGAAGGTTGAGGAAGGCTTCGAAAAAAAATGCTAAAATTTTTGAGACCATTTTACTGAAAGAAACAATTGAGTTGGCTAAAAATAAAATGAAAATACTTAAGGACCAGGGTAGTGACACCCGTGTTGTTCTCAGGTTTTTCTTTTGTTTTTTCTCTATTTCCAAGACCCCCAATTGCACTGAATTTATCAAGTGGTGTTCCAATAACTATTCTGCAGCTGAAGAAGTCATCATGGATGAACCTACCTATAGGATCCTTTTCCCTATTCATGCCTCTATTATCCGCAAATCCCTATTTTGTTCATTTATCCCAGGATTACAAGGAAGAAAACATCATACAATTCTTCCAAGAGTCTGCAGCCGAGAGTAAGGAAACATTTTTGAAGTGATGTTCAAAGCTTGATAGTGAAGTTATAAGTTTATCTTACCCTTTTTACCTGGTTTTGTTTAATGAAGAAACCTAGTCATGTATAACTTTAGCCAGTCAATGTTTGGGTTTAGACACTAATGGTTATGTTGCAGAGTCATTGTTGAGTTTTTTGTTTATCTTAAGTACTTTCCCAATTGAGTTTGAACTTCCAGGTCAGTATTTCCATTCTTTTTTCCTTAAGTTTGATGAGTTCCTAGCTGAGAAAATTCATTCTCAGTTACTCAACTTCCACAATACCATAGTTTTTAGATTCCAATCCTTTTTGTTGAAGATGTTCTTATCACATAATGAAGATAACCTACAGTTTGGTAAGTTGGAAATCATTGATAAAATGACCCAGGATTATTGCAATTTCATGAATTTTTTAATGGTAGAAGTATACAACATTTTCTTTTAGGAAATATTGCCCAGGGTATTTCCAGAGATGAAGGAAACATTGCAACTTTCCCCTGGTAAAAGGATAGGAGATTGGTTCCTTTCATATTATGAAACAATTATAAGGTTATATGGATTTGTGCACCAGCCTTATATTCTTCTAGGCTTTCTGACAACTAAAATATTTTCTTTGGAATTTATTAGACAAAGGATTACAATTGAGGAAGAACGCATATTAAGCTTTAAGAAGAGTCTAGATATTAAATTTCCCTGGGTGGAAGGGCCATATGTTGTCAAAAGTAGAGCTGCTCTACCAATGATTGATAATATGCTCAAAATCATTGGGTTTTCTTTGCGAGCTTCTATAAACTATGATCCATGCAAGGTAATGTCTAAAAGAATATAGGGAAATAAAAATAATCCTTTTGAACATACTTAATTAGATGGACTCAGAGAGGTATCTAATTGGGAATATTATCCTAACAATACCCTAGATAATATCTCATGGAACAAGACTCTGTCTCACCCATACCTGGAAATAATTCTTCCCCAACGGATCTTTCTAACATAGTTGTAATTGCTGGAAATATTTCGTCCTTAATAAGTTTTTCAGGAAATTCAAGGAAGAGAGAACATTCAGGTTTCATCGACACTAAAGAAGAAGACACTGCTATTACACCGAAGAAGAAAAGCATTGGACAAGAAGGAAAAATGGTACCAAGAAAAATCGAAAGTAACTGGTCTAGAGCTTCAGGAATATATATTTTATGGAGTAACCCAAAATAAGTATACATCAAAATAAGAGTGGTTGAATACCTACATGGAAGTGGTTGATAAAACCTTTGATGAAACAGTAAAAATATACGAGGAAGTGAGACAATTGCGAAATCCAGATGTAACTTTAAAAACTATAAGGGATCATTCCAAAGATACCCTGCATTTGGCCCTGACCATTGGTAATAAGGTATTAGAGATGAATGTGAACTTAGAGAATATTCCTACCACACATATGATAGAGCTTGATAGAGAAACATGTGATATCATACATACAAAATTGCTTAAATCTAAATTATAGGTGTCTAAACTGGATTCCAACAAAAATAAAGTTCAGGACACCCTACAGAAAGAAAAGGTAGAGAAGAAGGCCCTTCAAATCAAAATTAAAAATTTGCAGGAGGAATTATTGAAGGTTGATGGGAAGTAAGGAAAAGGAGAAGTGGCTCAAAATTTCTTTGATGAAAAAGAGAAATAATTTCAGGTGCTAAAGAGGAAATTGAAAATTGCTTCCACTCATCTTATTCAGACCTTTGAATTGACAGAGTTTGAGAAGGAAAAGAAAGCATTAAGCACTGAATTGGTTGATTTTAAAGCCAAGCTATTAAAGCTTGAAGAAAAGGAAAAACATTGGGAAAGAAAAATATGAAGAAGATAAAAATCAATCTACTATTCCTTGTATAGAAATAGATGCAACCTCTCTTTCTAAAGCAATGTCTCCAGTAAAGTTGAAATATGAAGAACTCATACGGTTAAAGAAAGAAAACAAGAATCTAGAAGAAGTAAATTTGAAAATAGAACAAGAGAAGAAGAAAGTAGAGGAAAAGTGTCAAGAACTAATAAATCAAAATACCATGTTAACGAACCAGGTGGTTGGCCAAATAGTCTTGCAAGGGGCCAGACATATGATTTGGGATAAGATTATTCTAGAAGATAATAAGTTTAGAGCATATTTAGATTATATTGCAGATTAGAAGAGTGCTCTGAAAGTAGCCAGACAAAATATTTTGATATTAAAACAAGGATTAAATAAGAAGCCAATGGAAGTAGCTCATAATGCTATCAACCTTTTAAGTACCTTATTAGAAGATCAAGTCAGAAGGTTTCATATCCAAGATAGAGTTGTTGTTATCTTTTGGGATAGAAAAGTAATTGGAAAGTACATAATGTTGGATATTGTATATGCTAAATTTCATATTATAATTCATAAAGTCAAAGAAGTGATTAAGTTATTTACTCCATTGGTAAGCAGAGGAATTCCTTTCTTCTAGGAGGAAAAAAGACCATTATCGCCTCAAAAGGAATATCTGGATAAATTGGTCAATTGCAGTTCAGATCACAGTAAATTTGAAGATATGTAGTAGGCTCTGTCTAGAAGAGTTGTGTTTGATAAATTGGTTGAAGAGTTCGAGTTATTATTTGATTTTAAATTCGTGTGTGACAAGGTGCCTAATTTTTAATATGCAGACAACATGGAGCTCAGAGTTCTGGCACATCAAATGGTTGTTGCAGATATGCCTAATCCTGATCATTGGAGAGCAGTTCAACAATATGGATCAACTAAGTATAAGTTACAACCATGAAGACATCAATGAAGACAATGGAAAAGGAATTTCAGTGAAAGATATATTTTATGATAAAATGTTATTTTTAAATTCATTAGTTAAAAGTTTTGTTATCTCAGAACTATTTTGTAATAGATAAGTTCTTTAACACATGTAATAAACACTTGAAACTGTTACACAGTTAGGTTTAATGTTCAGCTCAAGGAGCAATTGTATAAGTATTCATACATTTTATGAATCAATGTTGGAACCAGTGAGATTTTGGAGATTTATGTATTGAATTATTTCTTTAATAAAATTACAGAGCTGAAAGTTGGCATCTTTCAAATATTCATGTGCTATTTCATGTTGCAGTTTGTACTTTCCCTTCTTATGTGAAATTTTTTCGAGTTTTATCTTTCCATTATGTTTTACTTCATGTCTGAAATGAGAGTATAACAGTTTGGAATTCATATTTACTATGCTATAACTATTGTTTTCATATGTCCACCAAACCATTCTTCTGAAGATGATACATAATTCATTTTTACAATGCTTTGTGTTAATGGTTTGTTCATGTTCTTCCTTTTTCACTAGATAATCAAATTTTGACTGTGACAAAGTAGCTACCTTTCCTCCATTTAAAAATTCCATGCAAAATCTCTATTTATCTATATTCATATCGTGACTCCATAGCCCAATGGTCATGTGTTCATTTTAAACCAATCTTACCGATTACAAACAGTTTTTCTTATACATATATGGCCTTGTTAAGATCTTGTGAGAGATCCTTGTCGGAAGATAAACAAGCTAGTTTTCTCTTTAAAAGTGGTTTTTTTTGTTATCTAGGAATAGCCTTTACAACCTTTGGTACTTTTCCAGTGTTAACACCATGATCACTTTGAAAAAGAAGGAAAACAAGTTCCTATGGATGACCAAGTGCAAGGAAAGTTTCCAAAAGCTTAAACGGCTTCTAACAACTGCATCGATACTACAAATTGCAGATCCTAATGGGAGTTCTGTTGTTTGCATGGATGCAAGAAAGGAAGGGCTCAGAGGATTCCTCTTGTAGAATGATTAAGCGATCTATTATGAATCATGAAAGTTAAAAAAACATGAGCATAACTAACCCACCCATGATCTTGAGTTAGCAGCCATCATCCATGCCTTGAACATGTGAAGGCACTACCTCATGGGAAATAAATTTCTTCTAAAAACAAACAATATGAGTATGAATTATTTATTTTTATCAATTCGATCTGAATGTCAGGCAAGCTAGATGGTTGGCTTTCCTCAGCGAGTACCATTTCGAGCTAAAACATATAAAGGGAAAACAGAAAAAAATTGTTGATGCTTTCAGCTGATCAGCTCATATGATATATGAGGTGAATTTAAGTCAAACGGATTGGGATTTACATGAGAGGATTAGAGTGGCCAACAGAGTTGACCCATTGTATGTTGAAATCCTCAAGAAGTTCCAAGAGGATAAGTTGTTTCAGCAAAAAAATGAATACAAGGTAGACGAAATGGGACTTCTATGGTCCAAGGAGATATTGTATGTTCCAGAAGGAAAGGAAATTCGGACCAGTATCCTCAAAACATTTCATTGGACACTTGTCAAAACCCCCAATTTTCACAAAAAATTTAAAATTTTGAATTAACAATAAATGCTAAAACCTGCGGTTTACTAATAGCTAACAGCTGGCATAAAAGAAACAGTTAAGTAATTAGTTTCACTAAATTCTAAAATAACTTAACAGTTTATTTTTCGTAGAAAGAATAAAATCTTTTTGCGTGTTGTTTGCTTCAGTTTACTGATTACTTCTTTTATGTCACTAGGTGGAATCTACTTTTGAATCCGGGGCTTACTTAGAATTCGTACTAACGCAGATGAATATTGTTTCTTACAGGTTTACAGGTATGATCGATCGAGTATATTTAAAAGATATTTTAGTGTCAGCAGTATTTTGTTTGCAATTTAAAAATCTTAGTAAAATAAGCTGCTAAACTCTAGACAACTCCTATAAGGTAAAATCATTTGATTTTCATGAATTTTTCAAGTAAACAAGTTCAGAAATAAGTAAGAACAGTATAACATATTTGCGACTCTAAACACTAGAATCTCAATTACAAGTATTTCTACTTTAGTCTAGTAATTTGTAATATTTATAAACATGGTTTTTGTGAGTATTTATGCAATAGGATCTTATCTTACCTATGTAATTATTGACCCTTATTTTGTTTCTATAAGATACTTACAGCCTGTTATCTTTTAGACACTAAAAACCTTTGAGTGTAAAAGTATGACCATCATGCCCTTCTATATGAGCTTATGTTTATCGCTATTTTATTCCCAAATCTAACTCTGTGTTCTAGTAACTTTTGAATTTAATAGGGTCATTCCTATTCCAATTATCAGTTTTAATTCTATAATTATCTTACTGTCCAGTAGACATTCTGCATGAGAATAAAACCAAGTTGAGTTATACTCCCAAGTGCTATCAAAGTAATGTCGCTTAAACTATGTGATAGAATTTCGTGATAACATTCTTATCTTCAGCTTTGTACTACTTCCATTAGAGGAAATTTCAACTCAAAATGGGCCTCCTAAAATGAACTAATAAAATAATAGTTAAAATAATAAAATAATATTTATTAATTTTGGAGGAAGAAAAGAAAAAAACTACTTTTTTGTTTGTATTTTTGACATATCTCCCCGTGTTTTTACTCAAATTTCGACCGGGAGAGCTCGTTGGATGCATAATTAAATTCTGCATCCAACGAGTACCCGCTTGGCATACTTTTGACAGACCCTGCTACCCCCAAAACAAGAAATACCTGAAAAAATTGAATGATGATGTCACCATTCCATTTTTTCAAGTATTTCTTGTTTTTGGGGTAGCGGGTTCTGTCAAAAGTATGCCAAGCGGGTACTCGTTGGATGCGGAATTTAATTCCACATCCAACGAGCTCTCTTGGTTGAAATTTGAGTAAAAACACGGGGAGATATGTCAAAAATACAAACAAAAAAAGTAGTTTTTTTTATGATACCTATCCCCAAATTTATATTAAAAAAGTGTTCAAGACCTATATGGTATTTCAAATTTAAAGCAATTTCATTGGCTAACACATGATAACATGGAATTTGAATCAAAGTTAAAAGGCCCATTTTGAGTTGAAATTTCCTCTAATGACAGTTTTGATGCTATTTGAGTTATGAGTTCAATTATATTTCATAGATATGAATAATTTATTTGTTTGATGGACATTCCATCTACCAATAGTTTGTTATTATAATGTATTTAAATCTAGCCTTTAAATTCCTTTGCATTATTACAAGTTACTATCTATAGGTTTAGACTTGTAATGTCCTTGTTGCAAAAGTGGTTTACTATGCACAAGCTATAGTTTATCTTTGCTACAAGAGAAACTATAGTCATGTAATAGTTAGCATGCACTCTTTTATAACTATACTAAAGACTTAAAATTTGACCTAATCTATAAACAAGACATATATTACATGATTCCAATATTATCAAAACAATGTTTAGAGTATGGTTGTGCCACCAATTATATCGTTATGGTGATGCTTTTATATATCAATGTAATGTTCTTAGTAGAAAGGGATTAATGCGCAATCCAAAATGGGATTAAAGTTAAGATTTATACATGACACTATTGCTTGGTCAACGTAAACCCCACGTTGATAAGCTCATCATTATGTTAATATAAAACATGATGTAAATGATTAGTGATTTGGTTTATGAATTATTGGGTTGACAAAGGTTTATCACACTGCATAAACAAATAATTGGGATAATGCTTCCATGCAGGAACTATAGGACACGACCCTCACTGCATGGATAAATTTGTTGCTACGTGGTTGATTTATGTCCACGCCTAGAAAATATATAATGCTATGGAAACCTAACTCATCTCATTCTTGTCCCACAGTTTACGCTAGTTCTAGGGTTGCTTGGCTGGTCTCCCATGGCGGCCATCGTTTCTCTTGGTTACAGTTGCCTTGTGCCTTGACTCTACGTTGCTTTTATTCTATAGTGTGTGGTTTTGGTTGCTACTTCTTTCTTTGCAACACGTGGATTTTTCTTTCCTGCTACCCTCATCTTACTGCGTGTGAAACCTTTCTTCCATAGCCTGCGTAGCTTGGTGACTGCTTCGGTTTCCTTCTCTGGTCTTGTGGCTCGCCATTGTCTGAGGTTCTTGAGGCTGTTTGGTTTCCAATGGCACCACTTGTAGGTGACAATGCCCCATGAAGCAGTTCGTTGTTCTCCCATTGACAGGTAATTTTCATAATATAATTTCTTTTATTTACTGCAAGTTTACAAGGAATGATTTCAAGCTCTAACAAGTAAAATATTTTACTAACAGTGGTTTTATTCTTGCTACAGGTGCTCTCCACCGTGAAGCTTGTACAAGGAATAAAAAGGCAGTCCTTGCAATGGTCGTGGCTCATGGTTCAAACTCGGGTAAGCCCCGTGGTCTGAAAGATGGATTCTCCCTTTATTAATGTTAGGGTGGTCATTGGACTGGCCCAGGGTTTTGAAAACCCTCTCTCATCTTGTCATGAGTTATGTTATTGTTTTTACTATTTTACAAGCTGTTGGGAAGAATACTTAAATCCAAACCCTTGATAGGGTGGATGCGATTTGTAATGTGCACAGTACTTAGTCAAAGCTTGGCATCACAGTCAGGTTTAAGTTTGTAAATTTTGTAAAGGTAGTTCTGTTGTAAACTCATTTTGGTTGTTAGGAGCTTATGCTATACTCTATGTAATTTTAGGGTTTTAACCCTTCCTGAATATAATGAAGTTATAAACTTAGTTGAGTTCCTTGTAAGTTTTTTATAAATTAAATTTTAAGGCTGATACTTACAGCCGTGACATAAATCTTGTTTGTTTTGATGGAAATCATTGGTTAGGGTTTGACTTGTAAAAACCCTTGTTTGATTTATATTAGTCTTATGATAATAATTACATTATTTCTCTATTTTATTCTATCTATCCTTAAAGGATTGCAAGTATATTATTAGACTGGTTAGTAATGGTTACATAATTGCTGTAAATTTGGTTAATATTTTGATACTTGTAATGTAATTAGTTTTAAGGGTTTTAACCCTGACATTTATTTTATTGGTGTATGCTGTTATCAAAAGAAAAATTCTATTTCTCTTACAAATGCATTTATACAAGTTAATCAGTTTTGTAGTTTATTTTGTGCATAACATTTTTAGTTAACAGTTTGAAAAGAACTATTCTATGTGTAACCTATGTTACTGCAGTATTTAAAAATACTTATAGAGTATGCTCATATGCTCAGAATATGAGCTAGGGTTTACTCCCTTTTAATTATGATAGAATATTAATTCCTGTGTTATTATCTTGTAAATTTAACTACAGTTACAAAGTTTTCTTTACTTTGTTTTTATAAATTAATAATTTATAAATATCACTGCTTAAGGATAATAATAATATTATTTGTATTTATAATATTATTATTTATGTATAATATCTATTGTTAAGTTTATGCTGGGCTTTATTTGTATAATAATTACGACTAGAGTAGTCTGTAATATTTGTGTTATTTAATACAATCGTTTCTGTATAATTACTGAAGGAATATAAGAAATTTATTACTTGTCAGTATTCTTTACATTTGTACTATCTGCAAAAGTATAAGGATAGTTTTCTATAATATTGACTTAAACCTAAGTTACTACTATCCTTTAGCTATTAAAGCTAAGAAAGGAATACTGTAACATTTATCATATTCTTAACTATAGTTCAGATATAAGCAGGAAGATTAATTGTTACTAAAAGAAAAATATAGGCTATCTGTATTATTTTTATATCTTTTATTAACATAAATGATAACTTTCAACTAATAAAACTAATTCTTCTACTTGAATACAAATGTACAGTTTATAGAAGAAGATACTGTGTAGGAAATGAATTATATACTTAACAACTACTGTCAGTAATTAAAAGATTCTTGTCCTTTATGATATTTTAAACACACAATCTAGTTTTGACAACCTCTCTACAAATAGATTAATAAGCTTTCTAGAAAACAACTATCTACTGATAGGAACTATTTCAAAAATCTGAAAACATAAATATTCTATTAATTTATATTCCCATCATACTTCATTTATTTAAACACACTACTTGTGCTAGAGTACGACCTAGATTACCTCAGATGGGGAAAAACATAGGTAGGATTTATCTTTCATCATAGTACAAATTCAGCCTAGAAATAACTAAGAGATTTCAACACAACACAACATATAGTTATTCATTAATTGCTCACACATAGATATAAACTATAACATAGAAATTAAAAGATAATGGAACCTGTCTTTAAAGTTGGATGACAACAGTAATGGGAGGCCGTTCCTCCCTACCAAGTCATAGAGAGCGCTCAAACAATGACTTCTCAGGACCCCCGAGCCTGTTCCGGTCTCCTTGGCTGGAACTAGGTGGAGAAATCAACAAAGTAATAGTCCTGAGACTCAATACCAACTCTGCATACTATAGTAATATCTTTCAACTACAAAGCTGTACTAGATCAAATTCCTGCACTTTACCCCTCAAACACCTTCCTTCAAACTTCCCTTTCCCAATGAATTCCTTGAAGTGCATTCACCTGAATGATTCTTCTCATGGAATGAGCAGCCTCAGCTCTCTACGTTGGGCACTTTTATTAAGATTTCCTAGCTCTTTTTAGGTTAGTTGTCATTAATTGAGCCACCTTCTCTGATCCCACTTTCTTAGGGGATCATGACCCCAAATGTAGGGAATTTTCCACCTACAACATAGGAAGTGTTTGAGGATGCTTCCACTTGTATTTTTTCTCTCCACCTAGTTCCCTCCACCAACTTGACCAATAACACTCATTTTAACAGCTCTCCGAAGCTGTTGTCTCCACTTTTTTTTATTTAAAAATAAAATATTCAGAATTACATTCCATATCTTTTGACTCTGCTGAGTCATCAGTTTCAACTTAGCATTAAATTTAACATAATGTATTGGAATCAAATAAAAATAACATAACATTATTTTACAAAATTGGGGCATGTGACAACACCCTACTCAGGGCATCCAAGATATCTAAATATGATATCTGCAGTAAAGAAACACGTTTTCTATACTAATTTAAAGGCCAGCATAGCATTGTTTATCACAAAATATCAAGAATGTTGGCTGGTCAAAGCTGAGCACCATCATCCTTCAGGGTTGTTCTAGCCATTAACCATTCCGAAATGGAAGTGGGAGGTCATTATTATGGATTTTATCACCGTTCTACCTAGGAGTAAGAAGAAAAATGATTCTATCTTTGTAGTAGTTAACAAATTGTCAAAAGAAAAACACTTGATTACAATGAAGTCGACCTACAAGGAAATACACATTGCCAACATCTTCTTAAAGGAGATATTTAGATTGCATGGGATACCCAAGGAAATCATCTCATATCGAGATACTAAGTTTTCCAAGAACTTTTGGATATCCGTATTATTCGGATTAGAGACACAGTTGAACTTTAGTACTTCTTACCACCTACAGACAGATGGGAAGACCAAACGAGTAAACAAAACTGTAGAGGACATGCTTAGGATGTATGTCATGAACAACTCCACCAAGTGAGAAAATTACCTACATCTTGCATAGTTTGCATATAACAATGGATACCAGACATCCACCAAGATGCGTCCCTTTGAGGTACTCTATGGATGAAAGTGTAGAACATCGGTTACTTGGGATAGCGTGGTGGACCGACTCATGTTAGTGCTTGAGTTAATAAAGGACTTGGAACAATTGGTTAGCAAGGTCCAACTAAACCTTAAAGAAGCACAAGACCACTAGAAAAGCTACGCGGATAAGAAAATAAAAGATAAATATTATCAAATAGGAGACCATGTTTAGTTGAAATTAAAGTCAAAATGAAGCTCGTTGATCTCAAGAAGGTGTGGTAAGTTAGCACCTACATTTTGTGGACCCTTTTGAAATATTGGCCAAGAGAGGGCCAGTGGCTTATGAACTAGTGTTACCTACTCACATAAGAGTCCATAATGTTTTCCATGAATCTTTATTAAAGAAATATGTTTATGATACTAAACATGTGATTTATTGGCCCTTATTATAGGTAGAGCCCGAGGGGGAGTTTGCACCTAAGCCCCTTCATATACTAGACAAGAGAGAGGTGCATCTTAAGAAGAAAATCATAGTCTAGTTGAAAGTGCAAGGGAAGCACTTTGAGGTTGATGAGGTTACTTGGGAGAATGAAGCCAACAAGAGAAAGGATTACCCCTCATTGTTTCATGATTTCATTTTTTGTCCATAGAACACCAGGGACGACATTGTTCTAAGCCGAATTGTGACCTAACACTTATGGGAATAATACCCATTGATTATGATGTTACTTTGATGTTTAATTAGTGTATTGGGTCTAAGACCCCATTGCATATGAACATAATGATTTTTTGATTATATTAGGCATAAGAAAATTTAATACGTTATATATATATATATATATGATTTCCTTTGTTGGGAATGGACTGTGAAGCACATAATTGATGAGATGTTTTGTGTTGAGGGAGGAGATATGGAACACATGAGTATTTATATTTTTGTTGAGCGAGAAGCTCTGGAACACATGAGTTATGAGACATTTGTGTTGAGCATGAAGCTCTGAAGCACATGAAAAGATAAATTGAAAGTGTTGGGCTTAAGCCATGAAACCTTCCAAGTTGATGTTAAGCATGTGTTTTAGAACATCAGAGCCTTGGCCATTGTATCCCTAGGTGTATCCTACAATTACATCCTAGCATTAGTGTTGAGAGATGTTACGGCTCATTTTACCACGCATGGTAGATCACACATTTAGGGCCTTCCTTGTCCGTCTACAGACTCTTTGGACCCCATGGACCATTTTTGTACCTTTGATGTTTCCAAGATCATCTCTAAAAACATGCATTATTTGTTGTACATGACTTTTAAACCTATTCTCGCGTATATACATGGATATGACCGTCAAACCCGCATACATCAGGATGTGTGCAAAAGGCAAATTTTTTTTGGAGTTTTCCTTGATGTGGATCCGATTCACTTGTCTCTTGGCCTTCCATATTCCTTGAGATAACTCAGATTTGACCTTCCATTACCCCATTGAAGCACTATATAAGGAACCCTTTGGATACATTGAAGGAAGAGGAATTGAAGAGCAAGAAAACTATAGTCCATTGTTGCCAGAGCTTATACTTGAATCTACATCCCTTTGTCCCTTGGAACACTTTGTGTTCTTCCCAAGATTTCCTTTGCTTGTGAGATTGCTATCAAGAGATGGAGGATTGAAGTGGTGGAGGTCCAGGTGGAGGACTCAGTTTCTATGGTTCATAGACATGCCAATAGAGGTTGTCACTATTGTAATATCTAATTTAAATTAATAGAAATATCTTTTCCTGTCCAATAATGTGTATTTAAATGAGTATTGAATCCATGGAAGCTTTTAAATGCTTATATGTTATTGATTATATATGCTAGAGTAGGTCTAACCCCATTATATAGCATGCTTGTCTTGTTTGCTGAATGTTGAGAGAGCAAATTGATAATACAAGCGAGAGTGGAAAATCTCAACGAGGATCTACATCAACCTTCCAGAATAAGGTATGTGTGGAGATACTTTAGTGTTAGATGTTTGGTTTCTCTTGCATATGGTAAATGATTGATTTCTATGGTTACTCTATCTATTGTGGTACCCCAAGCCATAGGATGTTTTATCCGTAACATAATTGGCGACCATACTGGGGAGTTCCTAGTCATTTCCTTTGGGGGTTTTATCGGCATTCAATGTTATTGAATTGCTCTAATTTCTCTGTTTCTGAGTCGGGTCTCGGGGCATTTTTTTCTAGTAGTGTCTGATAGGAGTAACTTTTGGCTCAACTTGTCTGTTTACCTTTTTTGTTTATCTCTCTTTCTTCCTGTACGTGAATTTTGTCTTCACAGTCACGTGTACATGCGGTTTTTACTGGGATATCCACGTATATATGTGTGTTTCTGTACACAGTCGCGTATGCCCTGAGTTTTTCTTTTTTGGGGAAGCTTAAGTGTTGATGGGTGAGTTTGGATAATTGTTGAGTCTTCTTGGATGCTTCTGGAGTCTGTATAAACCCCTGTTTCTGACCAGAGACGATTTTTAGTTTGAATTTTTTGAGAATGTTCTTGTCATTGCATTTTCTATTTTTTGTTTTGGGATTAGTGCATTAGGTCGCTTTTATCTTAGTGCTTTTCTTGGGTGCTGTCTGAGAGTGCTTGCAGAGTTTGGGGGTTGTAGAGTCATACTTTTGCTTTATTATCTCGTTTTAATTCAAAAAATTCAAAACATTGTCTTTTTGCATCATGTGTATTGTTGGATTTCGTATTTTGCATGGTACTTGCATTAGGTTTGCTTAGAGAAGTATTAGTCAGATTTTCATTAAGGAATGATTGCATATTCATTTGAAGGAAAATTTTGCACTTCACATAGTAGTATACCCTATTTTTCATTGGACATAGTGCATTTGCATTGATTGTTGGGTGTGCATTTTACTTCATGTTGTGTCATAACATCATTAGTTGCATAATCATTTTCCCTTTTGAGTAATAGGCCAATTAAAATCAACGCATAATAAAATGAATTACACTCTTTTCTTTTATAGGGTGCACCAACAAGATTTGGTTTTAGGGTCTTGGAATAGTTCATTGTGAGTAAATTCTCCAAGACCACTAAATGAAACATTTATGTGTCTGTCCAGGTGAGAATGTGAAATTCCTTTATATAATTAGTGTTTCTCAGGATCCTCCTCTTACAAGGAAATTAAGCACGAGGCACTGTGAGCAATTATTGATTGGGATGACCCCTGGTCATAACTGAGTAGCACCGGAGATATTTCTAGGATTGTATTCATATCTGGGGGCTCTTTCGAGAGTTTTGGGCTTTTCTACCCTGCCCATACAGTCAATCCCACCTACGACTATCCACCTAAGAATTGATTATATTGAGGGGACCTTAGTTTCCTTACCTAGTTTATTGAGGGGGTACTTTGTAGAGGTTATTCTGCAAGTGTCCTGGTCAGGTAGGGGTTAGACAACACAATTGCTATATGTGTTGAAGCTGAGGGCCACTATAATTGGTTACGAACCTCCGCTTGTTGTGTATGGGAGTCTCAAGCCTCTCCTAGGCAAGACGTACCTTCTTCATTCGAGAGCTCACATATCCTACCCTTGTTTACTTGTGATTTGGCTTTACATTGTATAGGTGTATGCTCAGTGCACATTAGTTTTCTTAGGGTTTGCATAATTAGATAGAGTCTTTTTCATTTTTTGAGTCATTGTGGATTCGAGCACGAAACTTTGTCGTTCTCATCGTTTAGCAGGAATTTCACCTTCCACATCTCCTCCTCCTTTGGGAGAGAGAAATAGATAGTCTGGGAAGACTACTTCTCACATTGATTCACACACGATGGGAGATCACGAGGATGAGAATCCTGAGATGTCTTCTCCACCTCACAAGGTTGGGGATGTATATTCTACCCCTGCATCTGATCCTTCACCAAAAAGACCTTCACATTCTGGTTAGGATCCCTCATTCATAGGTCATCGGTATTGGTTACTAGGTGATGAGACTCATCATGAACCCACAAGCAATATTTATATTCATTATGGTATGCTTGATATCCCTACACATGATTTGACACATCATGTCGAGTCAGAAATTGAACCTAACACTATGCCTAGGGGCACTCCTATTCCTTTCTATGCAGAGAGATTTGGGAGCACTAGTTACATTGCACCTTCCATCCCGGTGGTGGAAGCTACCTCACATGTCCGTCCTAGACCTAGTGTTAGTAGTCATATGCAGATACCGGAACTGAGACGAGTGACCATAGGGAACAACACTTACATCCCTTCACATGTCCCTTCATCCTCAAACCCTACTCCTTTGAATGAATTTTTTACAACCCTTCCTCCCCCTCATTCACATTGTCCTTCAGGCCAGAATATTGCTACTAGCCATGTTCATACTGCGACTACTCGCACGGTAGTATCTCAGATTCAAGTACCTCCTATTGTCTTGGGAGGTCATATTCAATTTCTGGATTGTCTCACGGTCCATCATAAGGATTTCCCCATATCCCTAATTAATGAGCTTCTCATGGGACATCCCATGGGACACCTTATGGAGCTTGTCATGGACAATCTTATGGAGCACAGTATGGATAGAACTATCAACCCTATGGGTACGGGTATCAACAACCTGCTTACTCCTCTAATCATGGCTTTGTAGCACCGCATAGTCAAGGTACACCACATCATAATGCTTCCATGCAGCCCTACACAGGTCAAATAGGAGGAGGATATTATGGCCAAGGCCATGGTATTTACAGTGATCATCCTTATATGAACCAGAACTATCAGGGAGCGTGGCATAGATCAACTCAATCTAGGCTCCCTTTCCTCGCAATGTTAAACTTGCATGACTTATCGAGACTCATGAACGATCTGATATCTCATGACCTGGCTTGGCCAAATGTCCCTAACAAGCTTCCCTCGTACATTCACAAGTTCGAGGGCAAAGTAGGAGAAGATCCTAGTGAACATGTCACTACTTTTCACCTTTGGTGCTCTTCCAATTCCTTACATGATGACTCAATCTATTTAAGGCTATTTCAATGCACCCTCATTGGGCCTGCAGCGAAATGGTATATAGAGTTACCGAGGGGGGCATTCATTTTGTTCAATGACCTTTCCATGAATTTCCTCAATCACTTCCAGCTACCTTTGCATTACGACGTTGTTATAGAACTCTTGTCAACATTTTGACAAGACAAAGCCACAGATATCTTGGATCATATACAAGAGTGGTGTAGATGGAAGAGGTTGATTAAAGCCTTCATACCACTGGAATTTCTCTTTGATTGGTTCCTCAAATCATTGTTACCTTACATAGAGAAGGATGTTTCTACATCTAGAGTCCAAAACGAGGAACAAGCAATCTTTAGGGCATAGGAGTTGGATTTGATCTATGCTCAATCTAGACTTTTATATGAAATCATACCTAATGCTCTGCTTTCTAGTTTTGATCCCAATATCAAGCCTAGACCACATGCTGATGGGATTGTGGGTTGGAAAAATGCCAAACCTGTGGATTCGGTTGTGAAACAAGTGAGCCAGGTGTCTATTAATCAATCCACTTTAGGACAAGCCATGACATTGTCTCAACCCACCCAAACAGCGAGTGTACTTTTTGTGCAATCATCAGACTAGAAGGGAAACCAACAACCCAGAAGGAATAAGAAAAAGGGTAAAAATAATCGTAAGGGTGGGAACAAGAATGAAAATGCCAATTTTAATGACAAGAATGCCCACAATGCTAGGGGGACAAGCAGTCTAAATGTAAGGTTAAGTTTCCTTGCAAATTGTGTAAGGAGGACCACCTCACTCACTTGTGCCCTCATATGGAAGATGCCTCGATATTCATAGCACAGGTCCCAGCTGTGCTAACCAATCCTTTACCCCATAATCAAAATATGAACTCGAGGATAATTGATCCTCAGTGTGCGTCAGGCAGAGATCAAAATCCACCGGAAGCCAATATTGGTCATGGTTGCATCAACATGGTATGTGCTACTAAGGTTGTGACTTGTGTGAAAGATTATGGTTCGTCACAACCAGACCTTGGAAAAGAGCCCGCTCCACCTGAGAGCTCTTTGCATATCGAAAACCCTATGGATAAACTTGAAATTGCACCTTGCATTCCTAAGGGAGTCCTAAGTCATTCAAGGCACAATCCTAATGCCCGAGTCACCCAGAACTATTCTGTTGTCAAGGATTTGGGCTAAAATCCTTGTGCAATGTCTGCACTTGAAGTATTTCAGAGTTGTCCACCACAAAGGAAAGCCTTGCTTTTTGATCTTGGGATTAATTATGATAACTCTTCTTTCGTCATCAAATTTGAAACCATGTTACTACAGCCTCTCTTGCCTTACTATGTGCCTCTTTTGATCCATGTAGAGTGTCTTAATATGACTATGAAATGCACTGTGATTGACAAAGGTGCTGCTGCTTCCGTGATGTCTTTGTCATGTTGGAAGGGTTTGGGTTCTCCCAGGTTGTATCAATCCACTACCATGTTGACTACCTTTGATGGTATATCATTTCGACCGCATGGGATTCTTCCTTCTCTTAAGCTCCAATTAGGAGGGAAGACCGTCGTGATCAAGGTCAAGGTGGTTGATGTGCCCCTTGACTACAATATTTTACTGTGCTGGAATTGGATGTATAGTATGCAAGTCATAGCCTCTTCTCTATTTCAAGTAGTATTCTTTCCATTTAATGGGAATATTGTTACAATTAATCAGACATTGTTCCGTAATTTGAGTATCAGTGCATCATTAAGAGCTTCTATCCCGATTATCGATCATTCTCAGCCGGTAACTGGGAGTGTGGGTGTAGGTATGTATCCATCTCTTATGCGGACTTTTAGTTGTCCTGCTCCCGTTCTTATCATTGGATCTAGTTTCGGTGGGGCTTCATCTTCATTGAAGTCAATGTCTTTTTGCACTACCCATATGGAATATCCTTGGATTCTTCCTTTACCGTGTCCTTCAAATGGACTTCTTGAAATGGATGTGCCGTTTCCTGCAGAAATGATAACATATCAAGCAAATCTTGATTGTGTTGCAGAGCCTAGTTCTTCCTCTTCGTGAATGAAGGAGGAGGACACGTATGTGTTGCTTGCATGGGTAGTTGACTCCTCTCACACACATGATTTCCTTGATAATTTTTTCCCATCAGATGAAGCCATTATTGGCCATGACTGGGGTTGAGCCACCTTGGGAAGAGTTATATCATAGATCCTATTTTCTTCCCGAGTTGAACCGTATGGAGCATGAGGACTTTAGGGATATTCTTAGTGAGAATATTCGTAGTCTTGTGGTTCCATTGAGCTCTCCTAGTCAAATGGCCAATGGGAACATGACGAATCTATCAGCTACCATTCCT
Source organism: Pseudotsuga menziesii (assembly GCA_001517045.1). Lineage (NCBI taxonomy): Eukaryota > Viridiplantae > Streptophyta > Pinopsida > Pinales > Pinaceae > Pseudotsuga > Pseudotsuga menziesii. The sequence goes on from LPNX010068694.1 coordinate 163,084, forward strand.
ATAAATATTTCTCACGATCCTGGCAAAGTTTAGAATGTCTACATTGCGGCGAACTATTCCCCTGATGAGATCAAGGAGTATATCGAGCTATTTATAGAGTTTTGTGACATCTTTTATTAGTCATATGAGGAAATGTTGGGTATCGGTCCTCGTATTGTCAAACATGAAATTAAGACTTATCCGAATGTCAAGCTTGTTCGACAACGTTTGCATGTGGTGAATCCTACAAAAGAACACACTATTAAGGCTATGATAGAAAAGATGTTAAAAGACAGTTTTATCTATCCTGTTCCCTTGACGCAGTTGGTTTCAAACCCCATTTTGGTTGATAAAAAGCAGGGATCGATCCGTATATGCACTGATTTCTGAGATTCAAATCGTGCTTGTCCTAAGGATAATTTTTCCACACCATTTATTGATCATATTTTGGATGAGTGTGCGGGAAGCGAGGTATTTTCCTTCAAGGATGATTTTTCTAGATATAATAAAATTTAGATCAAACCTGAGGATCAACATAAAACTGCATTTATTTGTCCTTGGGGTACATTTGCATATTGGAAGATTCCTTTCAGTCTTAAAAACACCAGAGCCACTTTTCAGTGGGCTATGACCTTAATTTTTCATGATCTCAAAACAATTATCGAAGTGTATTTGGATGATCTTGCTTCTCATTCTCGTCTAAGAGTGCGTCATCGATACCATTTGAGATTAGTATTCGAAAGATGCCTCCATTACTAGGTTAGGTTAAATTCTCATAAGTGCATCTTTTGCATAACCGTTGGTCTCTTGCTAGGGTTAATTGTATCCAAGGAGAGTATAAGAGTCAATCCTTACAGGTTGAGGAAATACTTCAATTGTATCCCCCGTGTAATATTAGACATCTTCAATGTTTGCAAGGCATGGCAAATTTCTTGCGGGGATTCATGGTTAATTTTGCAAATTTGACTAAAGGCTTTATGCGTCTTTTGAAGAAGGACACTACTTTTTGCTGGGATTAGCAAGCCCAGGAGTCCTTTGATGCTCTTAAGCGAGCCTTAGCATTGGCCTCCATGCTTAGTCCACCTGACTATAGCCATGATTTTTTGAATTATGTGGCCGCATCCATGGAGACAGTTGGTATGGTTTTGGCTCAGGAGGATGAGGAGCTCCATGAGCATGTCATGTATTATTTGAGCTGGAACCTTATTGATGCAGAAATCCATTATTCTCATGTGGAGAAACTTGCCTTAGCCACTGTGCATGCAGTTCAGAGATTGAGACATTACATTCTTCTTCTCCAGACCTTGGTTGTAGCTCATGTCAATGCATTCGAGTTCGTCCTTACTAGAAGGATGATTGGGGGAAAATATAATAAGTGGATTGTTATTTTGCAAGAATTCGATCTCAAATTCATTTCGACGAAATAGAAGAAATCGTTGATCTTTGCAGAGCTCATTTCTGATTTTCCAAGTGTGAAGGAGGAGGAGGTTTATGAGGATACATTTGTCGATGAGCATATTTTCCTTATCTCAACATTGGACCCATGGTCTGGGGATATCATTATATATTTGCAAACATTGAAGTTCCCTACTCACCTTTCATGGGATGAACGACGACGATTATGTCATGTATCTAAGAACTACCTTATAGTGGATAACACTCTGTACCGCCATGGGGTAGATTCCATGTTACGTCGTTGTTTAACCCATGATGAGGCCCATGTTGTGCTGAATGATTTCCACGGAGGGGTGTGTGGTGGTCATTTATGTGGGATTTCTATAGCCCAAAAAATATTGAGAGCGTGATATTTTTGGTCGTCGATCTTCGAAGATTGTGTCAATATAGTCAAGAATTATCACCCTTGCCAAGTGTTTGCACACAATATGCACTTCCATCCTACCCCGTTACATCCGATTATCACCATTGGTCCCTTCACCAAGTGGGGGATTGACTTCATGGATTGCAACCCAGCTTCGGCTGGGGGCCATGATCACATTATAGTGGTTGTTGATTAATTCATGAAATGGGTTGAGTCTATGCCCATGATTAAATCTGACGGTGAGACAGTCATGCATTTTGTGTTCAACCAAATTATTACTCAGTTCATCATTCCAAAAGAGATTGTCACTGACCATGGTAGGCACTTTCAGAATAGAATGATGGAAGAGTTGGCTTCGATGTTAGGATATAAGTAGGAGCACTCCTCTTCTTAATACCCTCAAGCGAATGGACAGTTTGAAGCAATGAATAAATCACTTAAGTCCATTCTCCAACGAACCATCGCACAAAGCAAGACGAATTGGCATATCATGTTATATCCTGCTTTGTGGGCCTATAATACCGTAGTTAAGACTACCACTGATTTATCTACATATCAGTTCATTCATGGGGTGGAGTTTGTCTTTCCAGTTGAATGCGAAATCCATTCGTTGAAGCTAGGAGGTGTATTGTCAGGTATTGTCCTCAGAAGGTGTATGTTTACGCCCTTCTTCAAACAATGTTGTTGAGTATAGTGTTGTTATCGAGTTATTGCAGGATTCCATTTCACATGGTGTTCTCTCTCTAGAGGTATGTCTTGATTTGTAGTTAGTGGTTTCACAGTTTAATGGTTTGTATCGCATTAGGGATCTGACATTATTACAAAGATTCCTACATGTGAGATTGCTAGAATGGCAATTTGAGAACATAACATACATACATGTTTCAAGAATTTTTAATCAAGTTGCTGACTCATTTGCTAACTATGTGTTAGATTGGCATTTGTTTCATAGACCATAAGCATATCACAAACATACATTTTTACACACATGTAAATAAATAAAATCGATCATCATAAAAGTTTTTCATTAAACATCCAAAATGTGACGTCATAATACATAAGTGTCAGAATACAAAAATGGGGCTTCTGAGCCACCAAAATATAATACATGATAGTAGAAAAATAAAACACTCTTAGGTCTCTAAGCCTGTGGAGGAGGATGGGGGTTTTGATCATGGTAGCACACCATGGCTCTAGCTAGTCATCGGAATAAGCAAACGCATGCCCGTGGTACACCAACCACCTGGCGCTGCATGGCCTCAGGCAAGTCCTCGACTTGAGCCATGGGTACCCTGTGTGTCAAGTGTACAAAGGTTGTGCGGATGCATTGGAGCATCCGCTTTACATGCACACCCATGATGTCATCTCCTTTTCCCCTCTGTCTATGATGAGGGAAACTGTCTGGTCGCCATGGTCCAACATCTGTATACACATGACAAATTGTCACTATGTGTCATCACACCAAAACTTGTCTTTTGAGTCAATATATCAAAAAACACAAAAAAGTTTTAAGAATTCAAAAAACTTAAAAATACGGGTTGGGATTTGTTACCTATGTTTCCATATGCCGCTCTTGATGGTATAGGCATGTCCGGATCTCCTCAAAAATATATCCCTGCATAGGGATAGTCATTGATGGCAATGATATACCACTGCCACCATGGAAATAAGTTCGCTAGGTAGGGGTTAGCCACCCTACCTCTACCCGGTCTATGCATAACATTTTCCCATTGTCGTTGGGCCAGATATCGAACTTTGTGTGGAGGAATGTGCACTCTAGGGCTTAGCCCTAGTACATGCTCAATGAAGAATGTGCTCAGTATGCTGCCGAAATTGAAGTTTCTCACCCTGACCATCTTGTAGTCACTAAGATGCTACTTCATGTTACTCAACAGCGTAGCGCTCCAGTCGTATACTGTGGGTCTCATACACTCCACCGCATAGAACATCAATGGCCATGAGGCCTGGTGGAGTGAACCTAGACTGGCTATCCTGTCGAGTGCCAATAGTATGGCCTTCAGTCCTAGTACATGGATGGATTTTATCAGGATTTGACTCCCAACCTTTTCCGTGTCCGAAAAGCAGTATACTGCAATGTACTTGTTATCTCCCAAAATAAAATAAAATTTATTTATGATAGTATGAAGAATTTAAATGATGCAATGAAGGATATGAAGATCACTAACAATTTTGAAGACCTATATTTTTAATGAAAATTTCAAAAAGATGTAGCTTCTGTGGATTGGGAGAGGATCATAACATCTCATTAGCCATTGAAAAGATAGAAGATCAATAGTAGGTGTAAAAACCCTTCGGCAGATAGGCATATTGCTGAAAGTTTTACATAGTTGGAGCATTTTTTTAAATAGTAATCGGAAGTGGTGAAGACTAGAGATCGACGAGACAGTCCTCTGTAGAGCCACAACTACAGAAGGAAGAAAGAATTAGTTCATGACTGGAAAACTTTAATAGATCTGTAATGCCCCAGTTTTGACACTGTTGCATTAAATGTACATGATGTATATCCTGTAATGATCATGGTGTGGAGCTAAAGGCCAAGGCCCCACCATTGATCGATTATGCATTGTTTTGGATTTAAATTTGTCACCGATGGTATATCATGGCATGCGGCATATATTACGTTTGTCATCATGTAAATATGCATTTATAATTAATTAAATGAACCCGACCAGCTACGATCACGGCAACTAAAATGAGAAAGGGGCATGATTTTCACAAGGATAAGGATGTGGGGGAATTTGTCAAACCTTGGGTCAATGAGGGAAAATACCCATGTGTCTTCTTTCCTTTCCTTACCCAACCACTATCATTAAGAATTTATGTTGGTAGCTAGGGGAAGTTATGGCAGTTATTGTTTTTGGGAGTGGGGTGGCCAGACTGTCAATCCTAGCCTACGTGCACACTCCACCCGCGGACAGACGATTCTCCCCATGCTTGCACTGAACCGCTCATGCCTTCATTCATTTTTTGTTCTCATCCCTCCCGCAGACACATTTGTTTTCTCTCCACGATAGTGTTGGAACGCTGGTGCACTCTAATGCGCGTCCTCTCCATTGTCTGTACACCCACACACAAGCTGGGAGCTGTTCGTCCTCATGCAGGGACCGTTGTCTGCTCATTACCCTCACACGCAGGAGTCTGCCCAATTCATGCTCAGTTTGGAAGTCGGTATTTTTTTTTCTCTTCCTCTGTGTGGTTTATGTATGTATTACCGGTGACTTCGTTGCCCAAGGGTGAGCTATTGTTTTCCCCTGTTGTGAGCTGTGCTCATTGATAAGCTTCAGGGCTGTGGTCTTTCCCATTCTGTGAACTCTGTTGCCTTTCCATCCTCAGACTGTGTGAGTTCCTTGGTGACTTCATTGTTGAGATTGGGTTGTTGATTTTCCCCACATTGCTGGCTGTGGTTGCTGTGATCTTCCTTACATTTTGGGGACTGCTGTAAATTCCCTTGAGAGTCATTTTTTCCATGATAGGGCCAAGAATGACTCAAAATTTTTATTCCCTATCTTAAGTTGTATCAGCTCATTGATTGCATACGTGCAATGGTTGGTCTTCAGACTATGTAGGGAGCAGGGATGGGGGCTTAGTTTTTCTTGACAAACCTGGTGGCTAGAAACCACACAAACAGAGTTAGAGGGCTGGCCTTCTTCTCCACCACCCCTGAATAGCACTGGAAGGGAATGCAGGGCCTGAGGGACTGTGTAGCAGAGAAGGGACTGATTCCTTGTGTTGGGTGTGTGTGGGTGTCTTAGAGGTCAGGCTAGTTCTAGTGTAGGTGTTCTTGGCTCTGTAATGAGCTCACTAGCTTAGCATTTAGCCTTTCCCAACTCCTTGATGGATTGATAAACCCAACTATGTTGGCTTGGCTATGTTTGTGTATCCTTGGCTATGTGTAAGCCTGCTTATTCCCTTATTCCTTGGAGAATCATGCCCAGCTCGGGGGTGGCAGTGCTACTGAGAGATTAAGGAGCATGCTGGCCTATGGTTGGATGGAATGTTGTAGCGACGTAGCTGGTCGCGGAACGACTTCACCATAAGATAAGTGATCTTGTCCATTTTTACTTCTGCAACCATATTTTCTGTTAATGATTATGTTGAACATGTTGAATGAATGCTTGAATGTATGCACGTTAATTCTACTATGCAAGACGCATAACTATAGCTGTGTATGATAAACAATGGAATTTGTGCATGTTTTAATTCAATGTATTCTCATTCAGCATTCTGTTTCAGCAATTTTGTGCATGTACATGTTCATGGGGCCCTTAGCCCGGATGGTTAATGGCATGGGTCGCGTCCTCTTCACCGGTCGGAGGCATGGGGATGTGACAAGATCAAAAAGCTAGTTCCCAAAGGTGCCAAAACTACGAAAAAAATAGTGACTAGAAGTTCCACAACTACGGAGAATAAAATGATTAAAGGAAACCAATAAATCAAAATCACCGATCGGAGGGAATGGAAACTTAGGCGTCCGAGAGGCTACAGACTAACCGGTGGTGAAACAATTCAATGCAGAGCTGCAACGGAGAATGAAATAATTACTGTGGGTTCCAAAATAATAGAAAGACATCACCGAGTGGATGAACTAAAGACTACGCGCTGGAGCTTGAAAACATAAAACCAGCGGTGAATTAGTCCTCTAAGTAGCTGCAACGACATAAGAAATATAAAATATGAGGTCCGTAAGCAGATGAAAGTTCAGTATTGGAACTTAGAATCACTAGTCATCAGAAAGATAGTGATATTGGAAGCCACAATGGTGGAAGAAAGAAGATGAACAACTCCGATACTATAGTTATTATTGCTCCCGATCTCTGATGTGTTAGTTATGGAGAACACTGATTAGGAGCGTAGATATGATAAAAGAAGAAACCTTTGACTGTCGATGAAGAAGCCATCGTGACACTGATGACCTAAGGAGCGTCGATACTATGGAAACAAAGAGACTTGGAGCACCGAAATGGCGGAAGAAAGAAGACTAAAGGTTCGATTCAAACTTTGTCGATATGCTTCCAACAGTGATAAAACTAGTTCGTTTCACCTCCGAAACTGAGGCAAGCATTCTAACTTGAGGCGACGATGAAATAGAATACAAATCTTCTGATCAATGACTACGGAAACAAAGTAAAAAGGAGTTTTGGGTGGATTGAACGAGATGGGGCACTTCAGTTAAACGCTGATACACTGGCTATTGGCGGAAATTTTATAGCAAACCAGCAGTAGTGGTTATTAGCTACCACTTCAGTCATTAAAAGATCACCCGGTGAACTAGATCTTCAGAATGAATTATCAAATTGTTAGCAAGGGTTTGAAGCCCTAATCGGGAAAAAACTATGACTTTCATTTATTTTTGATCTAAACAAATCAGATTTTTAGGATCTGTAAATTTTGTAAAAGGCTATAAAGCCCATGATTATTTCATTAATAAGGGTTCGACTCTGGGGATTTATCAGCCTGTTCCATTATCAAGCATGTCATCTGGTTTATTCTAAGTATAAGCTCTTTTGTTGTGCTTTGTTCAGCCATCTCTTTCTTTACTGTGTTTATTGCCTGAATGTGCATTTAGGTAATTTTCATATTTATTAAAGGGTCGATAGCTGTCATCCTATTGGTTATTTAGTGACATTTGATTTATAAACACCATCCTCAGTAGGATTTATCCATTTATATGCATGTGTTATGTGTGTAAGTCTGTCATCCTGGTGAGTTCTCCATCCGTGCACCTTTTTGTCAAACTACTGAGCAAGTTGTAACTAAAATCCTTGTGATTGAGTGAGCTTCATGCATGTATTGAGAGTGAGAGGTTAAATAGGTTATCCGGCTTGATCCAATTCAGAAAAAACTCGAAAAATAGTTTAAGTTACCAGGCATCCTCGAGCTACAACCTGGAGGAGTTTCCTAGAGAGATAAGAAAGTGGCACCGTTGCTGGGGATAGGAGATTGAAGCTCAGCTTCCCTGGAATACGACATAGATCCATGCTTTGATGATAGACAAGGCTTGGACATTATTACAGTTGTAATCATCTATCTAGTGACTCCATTGATATAAGGTGGCTTCAAGAAGACCAAGTACCAGACCAAACCCAAAGGGGCCACCAATAACACCCATTTTAGATCCAAAATAAATCTTGAGGAAAGCTAGGGATTTACTAAGACAGACCAGTAGTGCTGCACAAAACACTACATCAGGTATTTCAAGAAATCTTTTTGCCGATATTTCTTCTGCTGAAACTTTTAATGCCCAGAAATTTTTAGATACATCATAAAAATCTAGAGCTTGGGCATCTTCAAGCACTGCTGCTTGTGAAGGTCCAATCCTTGGTGAGTTCACTGGGATAATTATACCACTACCTTCTCAACAAATATCCACATCAGTGCTGCCTTCCACCTCCATCTCCATACCCATTTCCAATATGGCTACCCCTCAATTTTCCAAGATGGAAAGGATCCTAGTAGCTAGGTATGCACCCCTAGTTTTGCCAAATCCTCTCATAGCCATGCCTACTGGGGATTGCCTCAAGTATATGCCTAAGTTTACAGGGAAGGGGATTTCACTACTGAAGAACATCTAGAGGATTTTTATAGCTATGATGAAAATATAAATATAGAACAAGAAGACGTATGGACCAGAGTCTTTGTGCAAAGCCTAGATGGCCAGGATAGAAAGTGGTTTAAGGAACTTCCTGTTGGTTCAGTGGTAGGCATAGAGGCCCTAGATGACATTTTCCTAAAGCATTGGGGAGAGAGGAGAGACCACCTCTACTACCTCACAGAGTTTAACAACCTAAGAAGAGAAAATGGTGAGTCTTTCTCCAACTTTACCAAAAGATTCAACAACATGTACAACAAGATCCCTACTGAGATTAAGCCCACCGGTACCTTAGTTATGATAACTTATACTAATGCTTTTGACTCTGACTTATACCTACTTCTTAGAGAAAGGAGGTCTACCTCCTTATCACTTATGCAGGATGCTTCCCTAGCAGTAGAGTCAAACATTCTGGCGTCTCAGAAGGTCAAAGGGAAGGTAGACAAGAGAAAGAAGCCAACAGACTATAGTGGAGCTTCAACATCAGAGAACAAGATTGAAAGAATGACCAAACTCTTAGATAACCTAACTGCTGAAATGTCAAAATTGAAGGACCAAGGACATATGACGGTGAGGGGTAAGGGGCCAAGTGACTTTGCTCCTCGAAACTCAAATTTTGTTCATTATAGAAGAGGAAACCCCCCTGTTCAGATTCTCAGAAGGGAGAGAAATCAAGGGGAAGACCATAGGATAAGAGCTCCATTTAAAAACGCTATATTAGAAGAAGAGCCCGAATTCATTGAAGAAGAGGGAGAATTCAAAGACAATATCCACTGCATGGAGGACGAGGTGGACTATTCTTTTCTGACACAAGTAGAGTACGAAGAAACCCTAATTGATGAGAAGATCACTGAAGAGGCTGTCTATCAGGCTGATGATCAGGGAGGTTACCAACTGAGGTATAGGTTGGTTGCTTCACTCAAAAAGAATGTTGTACCCATCAAGCAACCTACTGTACCTGCTAGAAAGGTTGTTGTTTTACCAAAGAAAGTAGTTGTTCCATCCAAAGCATTGCATAAACTAGCACCTTCAGCCACACCTAATCAAGTTGAACACAAACCTACAGCTCATGAGGTAAGGTTTCCAGATAGGATGCATTATTCCTTAAACCTTGAGTCTGAAATTCAAAAATTGAAAATCCCTTTCCCTTTAATTGAGTTGATGAAGAATGATGCATTTAAAACCTCCATTCTGAATTCCCTTTAGCCCAAGGTGCACATCGACACTAACTTTGTGAACCTGCAAGATGAAAATCCTATTGTAACCCTGGGCCCCATGATTGAATACCTAAAGGACTCTTGCCCACCATTCTATATATCCTTGAACATCCATGATAAAATCCTCCATAATTGTTTGCTGGATTTAGGAGCCTCTCATAACTTAATGCCAAAGGCTGTGATGGATGAGATCAACCTCAGCATTACCAATCCCTACCATGATTTATTCTCCTTTGACTCGAAGAAGGTCAAGTGCTTGGGCCTCATCAAAGACCTTGCTATAAACTTAACTTAGCTACCTTTGAAAAGCGTAATGATGGACATCGTAGTGGCTGATATTCCTCCAAAATTAAGCCTTTTGCTGTCCTGGTCATGGAGAAAAAGATTGGGTGGCACCCTTCAGATGGATCTCACATACACCACCATTCCCATGTTCGAAGGAGAAGCGAAGAGATTGTACAGGGAAAATCAGTTAGTGTACATTATAAGCAAGGAGAGTCGCTCAGTAAATCACCCCATCTACGCTGTGGACACCGATTTTGGATCTTGCATCTTGCAAATAGATGATAATCAGCAGACATCAGTTCAGCTCATCGAGCCCACTTGTCCACAGCCCGAAGAAGTAACAACAGTGATCTGGACCATGTATTTCGATGGGTCAAGCGCTCAAAACTCAGCAGGTGCAGGGGTCACGTTGATCTCCCCATGTAAGGAGAACATTCACCTATTGTATAAGATCGATTTCAAAATCAGCCAAGGAGATGGGGATCATGTGAATGAAGATTTTTGGGGACACAAACCTCATCATACAATAGGTCAACAACACTTTTCAGATGAAAAATATCAGACTGAAGGCCTACAGAGACGAGGTATGGAAACTCAGAAACTCATTTATGTTTTTTGAACTATCATATATTCCTAGAGATTTCAATCACCTGGCTGATTCCCTGGCTGTCTTTGCAAGTCTGTTTGTTCCTCCTTTATCTCCTAGGATCAGCTATGATGTTCAGGTCAAGTACAGACCCTCTCTCCCAGACAATGTAAAATTTTGGAGGGTGTTTGAAAATGATGGGGATCTTAGTAAATTCCTTCAGTTAGTGGATGAATTATCTGACATACACATAGACTAGGAAAACCTTAACCTGGAGGAATCCAAGTAGCTCACGCTAAAATATAAAATGACCGAGCATGATATTGTCCAATTGCCCAGCAACCACATACCTCGAGGTCTAGTACCACTGGAAGAATTATTTGATCACAATGATGTCCCTTTCAAGCCTGCTAAAAGGGAGCTAGATCCCGCTATCCAAGAGCACAACATAGGCAAGTAGAGCCATCCAAAACTGATAAATCTATCCAATGGGATGACTGCTGAACAGAAGTCTAAATATTGCAGCTTGATAAAAGAGTTTGCTGATGTCTTTGCATGGGAGTATAGTGACATAAAAACGTATGACACCAATATCATCTAGCATGGGATTCTTTTGGATAAGGGTACCATTCCCTTTCAAACAGAACCTGAGACCGATCAGCCCTCTTCTATTACCAGTGATTGAGAAAGAGATCCACAAACTCCTCAAATCGAAGATCTTAATCCCCATCAGGTATTCCCAGTGGATTGAAAATCTATTAGTGGTAAGAAAGAAAAATGGAGAAATCAGGTTGTGTGTGGATTTTAGAAACCTGAACAAATGTTCCAAAAAAGACAACTATCCACTTCCCAAGATGGAGCATCTGCTGTAGAGAGTCTCAGGGGGCTAGGGTCATGTCCTTCCTTGATGGATTCTCTGGATACAACTAAGTGGCTGTGCACCCAGATGACCAAGAGAAGAATGACTTTACCACCCCCTGGGGCACCTTCATGTATGCTAAAATGCCATTCAGGCTAATGAATGCTGGGGCTACTTTTCAGAGAGATATGGACCTAGCTTTTGTAGGGCTAAAAGATAAATATTTGCTGATATATTTGGATGACTTAATAGTTTACTCTCACAACCATCATGACCACTTGCAACATTTGAGAAAGGTATTTCTAAAGTGCAGAAGGTATGGAATATCACTGAACCCCAAGAAGTCCCAGTTTGCACTCAATGAAGGAAAGCTCCTAGGCCACATAGTATTAGCTGAAGGTGTAAAGATCGATCTAGTAAGAGTGGAGGCAATTCAACAGCTATCAATACGAAGGTCAAGAAGAGACATTCAGTCCTTTTTATGCAAGATAAACTCTATCAGGAGATTCATTCCAAATTTCTTCGAGCTGGTAAAGCATATAACAGTCATGCTAAAAAAGGATGTAGAAATCAAGTGGATTGACCAGGCAATAAATTCTTTTGAAGACATTAAGAAAGCCATCATGGAGGCCCCAACCCTGATTAGTCCCGACTACACCCAGGGATTTTACATTTTCTCTTTTGCATCTTATAACACAGTGGCAGCTGTACTATTACAAAAGAATGATGAAGGTCTTGATCATCCAATTGCTTTCTTCAGCAGAACCCTGAGAGATGCTGAGCTGAAGTATGACCTAATTGAGAAGGAGGCTTATGCCCTCATAAAATCTTTCAAGAACTTTAGAATCTACATTCTCCATGCAAAGTTCATTACGTATGTCCCTTGAGCTGATGTGAAGGATGTTTTGACTCAGCCTGACATTGATGGGAAGAGAGCTAAGTGGAATTCCAAACTCATTGAGTTCGATGTAGAGGTGAAACCCACCAAGTTGGTAAAAGAATTAGGTTTGGCTAAGCTCATGGCCAAAGAAAACTATGAGCTGCTGGGAATGAATTTCACATACACCAGGTCAGCAAAGGTGCAGACTATGGTGGCAGCTGAAACAGAGGAAAATCAAGATCAGAATAACAATCCAGCAGTAGTTGAGAACATATCTTCATGTGAGTGGTACTCAGGTATCATTCAATTTTTGCTAAAATTAAAAGTTTCTCCTAATCTTACTCCTAACCAAGCACAATATCTTAAATTGAAATCTGTTAATTTTTGCATAATTGACAAACTACTGTACTGGAGGGATCAGTATGGTATTTTGTCAAGGTGTCTAGATAAAGAGGAAGCATAACAGGTCATGCATCACTTTCATTCTAGTACATGTGGAGGCCACCACTACTGGAAAACCACAGCCCATAAGATATTAAAAGCAGGGTACTATTGGCCAATCCTTTTTGATGATGTATGCACTTTTGTAAGGGCCTGTGACCAATGTCAAAGATTTGAAGGGAAGCAGCAGCTCAAATCCTTGCCCCTTAGGTTTGTTATGGTGAATGGGCCTTTCCAGCAATGGGGTCTAGATTTCATAGGTGAAATAAATCCATCTTCCAGTGGATAGCATAAATGGATCTTAGTAGCCACTGACTACTTTACCAAATGGATATAAGAAATACCCACCAGAAATGCCACTCATCAGGTCATCATGAGATTCTTATATGAGAACATCTTCAGTAGGTTTGGTTGCTCGGTAAGGTTAGTAACTGATAATGCACAATCCTTTAAAGATGGGGAATTGGTTAAATTGTGTGAATCAATGGGTATTTAACTGGTGCACTCCACTTCCTATTACCCACAAGGCAATGGCCTGGCTGAGTCATCCAACAAAACCTTAGTCTAGATCATTAGGAAATTGCTAGAAACAAATCAGAAAAGCTGGGATTCAAAGATTAAGTTTTCCTTATGGGCTGATAGGGTGACCGATAAAAGATCCATAGGGACTTCTCCATTCAAACTAGTTTATGGCACTGAGGCCATCTTTCCTATCCAGCTCACCCTTCCAGTGACAAATTTATTTCAGGAAGAGGAAGATAAACCAAATGATATGATGAGAAGGATGATGGATTTGGTGGAGTTACAGCAGATTAGGGAGCAAGTTCCAGGAAAATCAGAGGCTCATTAACAGATGATAAAGGGCATGTTTGAAGAAAGAACAAAGGCAGGCAACTTCCCGGTCAGAGACTGGGTCCTCAAGTGGGATGCTGTTAGACAGGAAAAGGGGAAACATGGAAAATTTGACTCTTTATGGATTGGCCCTTTTGTTATAGATCAGGTATATAAAAATAACACCTTCAAATTCCAGAATCTGGAAGGTGAAGAGGTATTCGATGGCCCAGTAAATGGGAGGTTCCTAAAACTCTATTTTATTTGAGGCTTTGAGGCCTTATGATTGTAAATTAGTAGATAGTAGGTTGTTTTGCTTTCAGAATAAGAACCCATGCCCAATGGAACAATAAAAAAATAGTGTTAAGATTAATTAGTTGCTTTTAAGGAAAGGCATTTTGGTCTGGGGTTCTTGGGACCTCATAGGGAGGTTCCCATCCCCAAGTAGGAGCCAGATGTTATCTCCCAAAATAAAATAAATTTATTTATGATAGTATGAAGAATTTAAATGATGCAATGAAGGATATGAAGATCACTAACAATTTTGAAGACCTCTATTTTTTATGCAAATTTCATAAATATTTATCTTCGGTGGCTTGGGTGAGGATTAGAACATCTCATTAGCCACTGAAAAGATGGAAGATCAATAGCAGGTGGAAAACTCCTTCAGCAGATAGGCATACTGCTGAAACTTTTACACCATCAGAGTGTTTTTTTTAGACAGTAATCGGAAGTGGTGAATACCACAGATCGGAAAGACAGGCCTCCGGTGAGCCGCAACTACGGAAGGAAGAAATAATTAGTCCACGAGTGGAAAACTTTAACAGATCAGTGAGCTAGTTCCTAAAGGTGCCGAAACTATGAAAAATACAGTGACCAGAAGTTCTGCAACTGTGGAGAATAGAATGATTAAAGGCAGTCGATAAATCAAAATCACCGATCGGAGGGAATGGAAACTTCGACGTCAGAGAGGCTAAAGACTAACTGGTGGTGAAAAAATTCAATGCAAAGCTGCAATGGTGGATGAAATACTTACTGCAGGTTTCGAAATAATAGAAAGACATCATCGACTAGAGGAACTAAAGACTACATGCCAGAGCTTGAAAACATAAAACCGGCGGTGAATTAGTCATCTAAGTAGCTGCAACAGTGGAAGAAATATAAACTATGGGGTCCACAAGCAGACGAAACTTTGGTGTCAGAACTCGAAATCACTAGCCGTCAGCAAGATAGTGAAATTGGAAGGCGCAACAGCGGAAGAAAGAAGACAACAACTCTAATACTGTAGTTGTTATTGCTCTTCGATCTCCAATGTGTTAGTTATGGAGAACGTTGATTAGGAGCACAGATGTGATAAAAGAAGAAACCTTTGACCGTCGATGAAGAGGCCGTCACGACACTGATGATCTAAGGAGTGCCGATACTGTGGCAAGGAAGAGACTTGTAGCACCAAAATGGAGGAAGAAAAAAGACTAAAGGTCTGATTCAAACTTTGACGATGTGCTTCTGGCAGCGATAAAACTAGTTCGTTTCACCTCTGAAACTATGGCAAGCATTCTGACTTGAGGTGCCAATGAAACAGAAGACAAAGCTTCCAATCGGTGACTGCAGCAAGAAATTAAAAAGGGGTTTCGGGTGGATTGAATGAGATGGGGCACTTTAGTTAAACGCCGATACACTGGCTGTTGGCGGCAAATTCACAGCAAACTAGCAGTAGTGGTTATCAGCAACCACTTCAGTCATTAAAAGATCACCTGGTGAACTAGATCTTCACAATGAATAAACAAATTGTTCGAAAGGGTTTGAAGCCTTAATCAGGAAAAAACTATGACTTTCATTTATTTTTTATGTAAACAGATCGGATTTTTAGGATCTATAAATTTTTAAAAGGCTATAAAGCCCATGATTATTTCATTAATAAAGGTTCGACTCTGGGGATTTATGAACCTATTCCATTATCAAGCGTCTCATCTGTTTTATTCTAAGTATAAGCTTTTTTGTTGTGATTTGTTCAGCCATCTCTTTCTTTACTATGTTTATTGCCTGAATGTGAATTTAGGTAATTTTTAGATTGATTAAAGGGCCGATAGTTGTCATCCTATTGGTTATTTAGTGACATTTGATTTATAAACACCATCTTCAACATGATTTAGCCATTTATATGCATGTGTTATGTGTATAAGTCTACCAGCCTGGTGATTTCTCCATCCCTGCACGTTTTTGTCAAACTACTAAGAAAGTTGTAACTAAAATCCTTGTGATTGAGTGAGCTTCATGCATGTCTTGAGAATGAGAGGTTATATAGGTTATCCGGCTTGATCCAATTAAAAAAAAAACCCAAAAATAGTTTAAGTTACTAGGCATCCTCGAGCTACAACCTAGAGTAGTGTTAGAATAATCAACCCGTATTTTACCCATTTAGACATTAATTTAATTATTTCTGTCTTATTAGCCTAGTTCATGTGTCCCACCTTGTGCAAGTTGTCATTTTCCTATCTATAATGGTTAAACTTTCCTTATTTGACTCATGTAGCACATGGGAGAGATAAAGGAATCAATTATGCTTTATTCCTGGCTTCCTAGGTGCCCTTCTTCTTTTTCTGCTTTATTTCCTGCTTTTTCAGTGTTTTAAGGAAAAAGGAAAAGCTAGACTAGGTGAGGTTGACTAGTTTTTTGTCCTACACATCCTCCTCTCTTTTCTCCATGCAAAAGCATGTATGAGCTGCCATTTTGCCAATTCGTGAGCTCCATGACAGATTTGGGATCAACTTTTTACACCTATGGGGGATTTGCTTATTTTTAGTAATCCTGCTTTATGCTAGATTCGAATTGCTCCTCATGCATTCGAATCCCTGATGTATGTTATTTATTCAGCAACCTATGTGATTACAGGGTTGGCTATTGTACACTAATTTAATACAGTTTAGTGTTCAGCTCCAATTTTCAGTCTCTTTGTGAGTGATTTTGCATGACCAATTGTAAATTGTTGTGAGTAAAATTAATCTATCACCTGGTTCAATTTCCACATGGTATCAGAGCCATTGTAGGTTGTTTCTCTCCTTCAAAAATTTTTTTGCAGTTTCAACATCAGTGACTGGGAGCCTTCTACTGACAGCCGGGATAGATTTTCTAAGCTATGGATCAATCACAGAAAACTATCTTGACTCCCTTCAATTTATTAGAATGGAAAGCAGAGATGGAGATAATGTTGAGAGCTAAAGACCTCTACAGGGTGACTATGGCAACAGAAGCAGAGCCCAATGCAGCTGCAAAGAAGATAAAATGGCACAACAGGAGGGATGAGGCTTATGGCCTCCTGTGTCTGAGTATTTCTAGAGACCTCCTTTTCCATCTTAATGGATTGAAACACTGAATGAAGTATGGGAGAAGCTTGCTGATCTTTTTGGAAAGAGAGATGAGATGAGGGGACATCAAATCGAAAATGAGCTGATTTCTCTGAGTCCAACAAGCTTTGAATCCCTACAGCTATATTTCTCCAAGTTCAAAGCACTAGTTTTGTAGCCGAAACAGTGTGGTATTAAAAAGAAAGATGATCAGCTCATACTGGCCATCCTCTCAAAGCTGGGCCCTAACTATTCAGTGTTTGTTTCGACCTTCTATGCCACAAAACTGACAGCTCGAACCTGGAAGATGCCTAGCCTTGCAAATTTCATGGAATCTCTCACACAAGAACATGACAAGCTGGTGATGATGGGCACCATCAAACCATCCAAAGATCAAGATTTGATTGCTGGAGATTCGAAGGTGGATTCAAAAGGCAAAAATAAAGCTAAAAAGCCACCTGAGCAAAAGAGAAACAAGAAACAGTCTCCAGAGGATCCACAAGGTCCCAAGAAGAATTACCAGAAGAAGAAGAACAAAGGTGAAATGAACAAGTGTGCATACTGCGATAAGGGCAATCACTCTAAAAGCTCTTGTATGAAAAAGCAAATAGACATGCTAACCCAACTCCTGGAGAAGAATGGCATCTCCCTTCCAGAAAGCTCAAAGAAGAGAGAAGGAGGATCAAGTTCAGATGACAAAGAGAGAGTTCATGCTCTAGTTGCTAGCACATCAAGCTCACCTAGTTTTATCATTGATTCTGGAGCTTCAAGACACATGGTTTCGACTAAGGAGGCCTTCTCATCACTGGACATGTCAAAAAGACCATCTATTGTACTGGGAGATGACTCTCTCACTGAAAGTAAAGGTAAAGGAAGGATAGATCTTGATCATGGTCAGTTCAGCAATGTGCTGTATGTGCCTGGTCTCACGTCCAACCTCCTGTCAGTGTACCAGATGACCCACACTGGGTCTCCTAAGAAGGTCATATTCTCCCCCGATGAAGTTGAGATCACAGAGATCTCAACTGGTAGAGTCATTGCAAAAGGAGTTGCGAATCATGCTCAAAAGGTATACATGCTCTCACACTTCCTACCTTACTCAAACCCCTCTGATCTTCTCATTCATGCTAATGAAGCTAGCAAGCTGTGGCATGAAAGATTTGGCCACCTAAATTACAAGTATCTTTCTGATCTTAGTGAAAAAGAGATGGTCATAGGGTTTCCCAAGATAAAATTTTCCAAAGGAGTCTGCCAAGGTTGTATCCTAGGAAAACACCCAGAGCACAAATTTGAGAGAGCTACTCATGAGAGAACCTCTGCACCCCTCAAGCTGATCCACAGTGATGTTGCTGGCCCATTCCCTCATATTTCTCTGAGTCAGGCCAAATATGCATTGACTTTCATTGATGATTTTTCCAGGTATTGCTGGGTTCACTTCCTGAAACACAAGTCTGAAGTTTTTGGCCTATTCAAAGTCTTTAAGGCTTTGCTTGAAAACCAGTCTGGAAGGAAACTCAAGGCCCTCACATCTGACAATGGTGGTGAGTATGTCAAGTCTGAGTTTATTAATTATTGTGCAGATGCAGGTATTCAGATGCAACATTCTATCCCTTGCTGGGTTCACTTCCTGAAACACAAGTCTGAAGTTTTTGGCTTATTCAAAGTCTTTAAGGCTTTGGTTGAAAACCAGTCTGGAAGGAAA
Source organism: Pseudotsuga menziesii (assembly GCA_001517045.1). Taxonomy (NCBI): domain Eukaryota; kingdom Viridiplantae; phylum Streptophyta; class Pinopsida; order Pinales; family Pinaceae; genus Pseudotsuga; species Pseudotsuga menziesii. The sequence goes on from LPNX010068694.1 coordinate 181,637, forward strand.
CTCAAGGCCCTCAGATCTGACAATGGTGGTGAGTATGTCAAGTATGAATTTATTAATTATTGTGTAGATGTAGGTATTCAGATGCAACATTCTATCCCTTACACACCACAGCAAAATGGTGTTGGTGAGAGGAAGAACAAATCACTGAAGGAGATGGCCACATGCATGATGGAGGCCAAAACTTTGCCACCAAAGTACTGGGCCGAAGCTATCAACTATGCAGCCTATATTCAAAATAGGGTGCCTCACAAATAGCTTGATGGCATGACTCCCTTCGAAGCATGGAGTGGGCACAAGCCAGATGTGACCCATTTCAGGATTTTTGGCTCAAAGGCCTGGGCTAGAATCCCGACAGAGAAGAGGAAGGCTTTGCAGCCCCAAAGCCAAGAGTGTCTTTTTGTTGGATAATTTGAAGATTCAAAAGGGTACAAGTTGATAAATATGAGCACAAACAAAGCCTTCATTGAAATGTGTGTTCAGTTTGAAGAAGAACCCCTTACAGTAGTGGAAGTTGGTGAAGCCTCTTCACCACCTGAACCTCAAGAAATAAGTAAAGAGTTTGTTGAACATGCTGATTCTGATTTGTATAATGGATATTAGTTTATTGCAGACCCTAAAATCCCCACAAGGCCAAAATGGGCAGCCAAGACACTACATGCAGCAGGTGAGCTAGCTGGGGATCCCAATGACCCAAGAAGGACTAGATCTCAGTTTGAGAGTGGTCTGTGCATGAAGGATCCTATGTTTGCTGAAAAATGATATTTGATGGTGGAGTATGATCCTCAAACATATGAAGAAGCAGCAGGATATCCAATATGGCAAACATCCATGAAGGAGGAGTTCAGCTCACTCCAGAAGAGCAACACATGGGAGCTAGTAGATCTTCCCCCGGGGAGAAAACTAGTACAGTGTAAGTGGGTCTATAAGACCAAATTTGCTGCTCATGGTTCACCCACTGAAGTAGAAGGCCAGATTGGTAGCCAAGGGCTACTCACAGGTTCATGGCAGAGATTACAATGAGAATTTTACCCCAGTGGAAAAAATGGATTCCATCAGGCTAGCCTTAGCCATTGCAGCCTCAAGGAAATGGGAGGTACATCACATGGATGTAAAATGTGCCTTCCTGAATGGAGATATCACTGAAGAGATATATATGCAGCAGCCTCAAGGTTTTTCTACTAACCCTTCTCTTGTGTGCAGGTTGAGAAAGTCATTGTATGGGCTAAAGCAAGCCCCCAGGGCTTGGTATGCCAAGATCGATAGCTTCTTGTTATCACTGAATTTTGTTTGGTGCAAATCAGATCCAAATGTCTATTTGAAGTTATTTAATGGTTCATTAATTATCATTGTGTAATATGTTGATGACCTCCTCATTACAGGAAGCTCACAGGCTGAGATTGCTTCCTTAAAAGGAGCTATTAACCAAGCCTTCTCCATGACAGATTTGGGGCTCTTAAGTCAATTTTTGGGGCTTGAGATTGCTCAAAACAAAGCTGGAATCAAGGTGCACCAGTCCAAATATGCCTTGGACTTGCTAAACAAATTCAAAATGAAGGATTGCAAAGCAACCAAAACTCCTTTCCTTTCAGGAGTGAAGCTGGAAGAAGCTGATTCTTCACCGATGGTAAACAATACACTGTATAGGCAATTGATTGGATGTTTGTTGTATCTGACACATGCTAGACCTGATATTTGTTATGCAGTAAGTGTGGCTTCTATATTCATGGATAAGCCTCAAGATATCCATTGGAAAGCAGCCAAAAGGATCCTTAACTTTGTTCAGGGAACAAGGACACATGGGATCTTCTATAAAGCAAAATCTGATCTTGATTTGATTGGATTTACTGACAGTGATTGGGCAGGTGATAGCACAGATAGAAATTCCACTTTAGGATATGTGTTCATGCTTGCAGAAGGGCCAATCAGCTGGTCAAGCAAGAAACAGAGTGCCATTGCACTCTCATTTACAGAAGCAGAGTACAGAGGAGTTGTTAATGTAGCAACTCAATATTTATGGTTGCAGGGTTTACTTGGAGAGTGTGGCTTCGAACCAGAGTACTCAAATACCATATAATGTGATAACTAGAGTAACATTCAAATCTAAAAAGATCCAGTTTAGAAGCAGAGAACCAGACACATTGAGATCCATATGCACTACATCAGAGAACTTGTGCATGATGGCACCATTCACCTACTCTTCTGTTCATCTTCAGAACAAGTAGCTGATATCTTCACCAAAGAATTTTGTGAGAAGACCTTCAGCAATATCAAATCACTGCTGGGGATTGCGGATCATGCTGTGCAAGCATGAATGAAGACAAGATTCTACAATTTTGTTTTATAGTCCATGTTTAAGGGAGGATTTTCCCAAGTTGGTTTTGCCTCTTTCCTTGTTTAAATGGACATGCAGTATGTAAAGGGTGACTAAGCCTTGTTGCTAGGCCCTATAATTTTATGATATATTACTCATAAGTCAGGCTTAAGGGGGGGTGTTAGAATAATCAACCCATAGTTTACCCATTTAGACATTAATTTAATTATTTTTGTCTTATTATCCTAGTTCATGTGTCCCACCTTGTGCAAGTTGTCATTTTCCTATCTATAATGGTCAAAATTGCCTTATTTGACTCATGTAGCACATGGGAGAGCTAAAGGAATCAATTCTACTTTATTCCTGGCCTCTTAGGCACCCTTCTGCTTTTTCTACTTTATTCCCTGCTTTTTCAGTGTTTTAAGGCAAAAGGAAAAGCTAGACTAGGTGAGGTTGACTAGTTTTTTGTCCTACACATCCTCCTCTCTTTTCTCCATGAAAAAGCATGTATGAGCTGCCATTCCACCGCTCTTTAGCTTGCCTAAGCCAATTTTCCAATTTGTGAGCTCCATGATAGATTTGGGATCAGCTTTTTACACCTATGGGGGATTTGCTTATTTTTAGTAAGCCTGCTTTATGCTAGATTTCAATTGCTCCTCATGCATTAGAATCCCTGATGTATGTTATTTATTCAGAAACCTATGTGATTATAGGGTTGGATATTGTACACTTATTTAATGCAGTTTAGTGTTCAGCTTCAATTTTCAGTCTCTTTGTGAGTGATTTTGCATGATCAATTGTTAATTGTTGTGAGTAAAATTAATCTATCACTTGGTTCAATTTCCACAAGTAATTTCTTGGAGAGATAATAGTACTCATTAATGGTAAGGCCACCTCTGGGCCCATGAGAGTGTAGTTTCACCACGTCTCTCTATCAAGATAATCCAATAATAAAATATATGTTCTCAATCTCCATAGTGAGAAACATCCCGTCGATATGAAAAGACTGTGATTCTAGATCCCAGTAGTCTACTAGAATCTACAAAAGTCTTGGGTTGTCCCTCAGGTTTCCAAGACACCAAAAATTGTATAAACCACACGCACATAGAGCTTATTGAGCCATTACTTCACCTTGAATAGCCTTTTCTACATCTCCATGTTCCCTCTCCCTCCATTCTAGAACCATCCTGCATAGAAAAAATTAGTTTTGGTCATTATATAGCTTACAAAACCTTATGCACGACTGTTTGCAAAACAACCACGTATGTATGCAGTTTTGGGAGGTTTTTCCATGTATGGCCAACCCTATACACGGAAAAAACCCCGATATCAACGTGGGCCAAAACAACTAGTTTAGATTGGCATAAAAATTAAAATTGACCATGGAAATTGAAAAAAATTGCATGAAATGGGAAGAGGAGGACATGAGGAGTTACTTGGAACAAACGGTGTTGAATTTTGCCAGACGAAGCTCCTGAAATTTGCGTTGGATGTTTTGAGCTCAAATGGGTAAAAATTTCAAATGATATGGAATTTTTGAATTCTTTACTATTTATAAATTTTTTTGAAAATTTTAAATTTTTTTACCCACTTTCTATAGTTTTGGATAGTTTTTGACCATTTTGGACCGTTTTGGACTAATTTGATGATGTAGGAGTCCATTTTTAGCACCGTTTTGACCGATGTTTTGACCCGTTCGTGTTGATATCAGGTATTATGTCTAAACTGGCATATAGGTTAGGTTTCACATCTGTTTGCACTTTGCATGACCTTATGACCATTTCATTATGACCTTAGGTATGAACCCATTCTATCTTGTCACAAAACCTCGTTGTTTCTTTTATAAGTGACATGATGTGAATGGTAGAGCTTGACCATACATGGGTGCCCTAGTAAGCTCCTGTTTTGCATTTGGTGCCCATGCCAACATTTTTTCCCTTACGGTGTGGGAGTCCTTTTTATAGTATCGCCATGACTTTGCGCAAGAGCCGCATACTCCTCTTGATCTTTTTGCTGGCCCTTTTCCCCCTGGACTCCCTTATGTCAAGTTGTAATTGTATTATCATGAGTTTTGCTTGCCTTATTGAGCCTTATGTCATCTTCCTTGACTTTGATTATCATCTATATAGCTTGAGCTTGTCTCATGTCTAGCCACATAGAGCCATTTTACATATCCTTTGTAGCTTGATTCCCCATTTTTTATTGGGAGGGGACTTTCCCCCGAGTGTCGTTATCCTACACATGTGTCCTTGCATTGAGCATAGGTATGTTCTGCTGCTTGGAACTAGTTTGTTTTTCCCTTGACACTCGTCACCTCGTAGCCTATAACTATAAATCACTTTTATTCTTTTTCAAGCTTGTCAAAATATTTGAAAAAGTACAAAAAAAATAAAAAAACCAAAAATCCGGACAGGAAAAGATGTTATCTTTGGCAGTAGTCGAGTCATGTCTCCTTTGAAAAGAGAACTATATATCACATCTATTGGTTGGGTTAATAGTTTTACTTTAGGATATGTACTTGTTTCTCTGAGTTTATATCAACCGACTAGTTAACCTTCCAGTCCCTATGGAGCCTCTGTCGATGCCTCCTATGTCACAGAGATGTCCCAGTGTTGTATATTGAGTCTATACTACCTACATTCAATAACCATTTTCCTTTATGCTCTTGTTCAAAGGAATTTGAAACCTAAGTCGGCCATTCCTCAGTTCTCTTGACTTTGCATGCTTGCCATTTTGGTACTGTTACTGGTTCATGCACATTATGATTGAGTACTTCCAAATTACACTACTTTGTTGAGTACCTCATGTTGGATGATGGGGGTTGCCTTAATTCCCTCCTTCCATCAGATTTCATCCCATCGAATTTAGATAATTTATTCTGGAATAGGAATCTAGAGTCATTTTGAGTTCCTTGAGACTTGCAGTCATCAGTGGCAGGTTCTCTCGTCATCGACAGTTTTGGGAATACATCAATCTCCCCTGATTGATGGATTCTCTCAAGTTTTTGGCCTCAACACATTTAATCACACTTGTTAGTTTGCACTCTAGTACCTTGATTCCCATTTTCATTATCGGTGGGTGATCCCATGTTTGTTAACAGTATACATCAATGACCAGTAATCAGACGATGGACTACTATGTTCAACCTCAACGCCTTTATTCACATAGTAGGGCATGTACTCGTAACAGATTGTGTAGAAGACCTTCCAGATTGGTGGCATTTCATATATGCTACCTCCTTGATCGTGCCAGTGTTCATTGGATTTTAGCTCTCGTGACTTGATTCCAGTATATGTCATATATCTTTAGCCATTATGGAGATCATGATTCTTTGTATATATTCATCATGGAGATTCTAATCTATCTATATTTTATGTGGTGATGACCACACATGTCATATTTTGTATCATGCCTATTCATGGCCATTGTACTCTTATGTATTCGGGACTGCTATATGTACTTATAGTTATGTGCACAGTTTGATTATTGTATTATACTATTGGATGGCTGGTTCTTCCACCTGGTTCTTCATCACTCCACTTCTAGGATGGACTTATAATGTATTTCAGCCATCGTATCACCCCTCTAACCTTACACATTAGGGGGCATCTGTTACAGCCGATTTTACCATGCATGGTAAATCACACATTTATGGCCTTCCTTGTCCCTCTGCAGACTCTTTGGAACCCATGGACCATTTTTGTACCTTTGATTTTTCCAATATCATCCCTAAAAACATGCATTATTTTCTATACGTGACTTTTAAACCTATTCTCGCGTACATACGTGGATATGACCCTCAAACTCGCGTACATTGGGAAGTGTTCAAAAGGCCAAATTGTTTTGGAGTTTTCCCTGATGTGGATCCGAGTGATTTGTCTATTGGCCTTCCATATTCCTTGGGATCACTCAGATTTGACCTTCCATTACCCCATTGAAGCACTATATAAGGAACCCTTTGGATACATTGAAGGAAGAGGAATTGAAGAGGAAGACAAATATAGTCCATTGTTTCCAGAGCTTATACTTGAGTTTATAACCCTTTGTCCCTTGGAGCACTTTGTGTTCTTCCCAAGCTTGAATTTTCTTATGAGCTTGCTATCGAGAGATGGAGGATTGAAGTGGTGGAGGCCTAGGTGGAGGACTCAGTTTCTCCAGTTCGCAGACGCTCCGACAGAGGTTGTCACTATTGTAATCTCTGATTTATATTAATAGAAATATCTTTTCCTATCCAATGATGTGTATTTAAATGAGTATTGAATCCATGGATGCTTTTAAATGCTTATATGTTATTGATTATATATGCTAGAGTAGGTCTAACACCATTCTATAGCATGCTTGTTTTGTTTGATTAATGTTGAGAGAGAAAATTGCTAATACAAGCGAGAGTGGAAAATCTCAATGGGGATCTACATCAACCTTTTGGAATAAGGTAATTGTTGAGATCCTTTAGTGTTAGATGTTTGGTTTCTCTTGCATATGGGAAAGGATTTATTTTTGTGGTTACTCTTTCTATTGTGGTACCCCAATCCATTGGAAGTATTCTCCATAACAAGAAAGGAGCCCTGGAATTGCACTAAGTTTGTAAATCCCTGTTTTTAGTGTTGAGTATCGGCTCTATATAAGCGCTAGGAGTTACTGAAAAGAATTAATATGTCGAGTGAGAATGAACCAAACAAAACATTGATCTCATCTTACTTATTTTTAAGTGATTAAATTAAAAATTGAATTTATGTCTCTCATTAAGTACTGAAGAACTACCATGTTATACAAGGGAATCCAACATGCAAGAAGGTTTAGAGTTTCCTAACCTAGTTGACCTAACCCCTACCTAAAGGCCTTTTTAAAGAGAGTGACTAAGATAAAAGAAAAGTGTCATATGTTTAGGGATCATACTATATGATACCTAAGGATAAAATATTAACAAATGATATATATATATATAT
>LPNX010068694.1:189163-215196 GCA_001517045.1 Pseudotsuga menziesii
GATAATTAAATATTAAAATACCTACAAGAGTCTAAATAAGAACTAGTCAAAACTTCGTAAGTTGAATATTAACATAACTCAAATTAAATAAAAAGGGTTAATTCAAGAAATCAAATTATTCTTGATTTAACTGCCCCTTTGACTGAAATGTCTGCCTATAAAAACCCAATCCAAATAGAGGCTTGGGGATATTTTGATTATTCCATAATTCTACCTGTTTATTCTCAAGAGAGGTTTTGGATAACATTTTTCCTCAAAGGAAAAAGGGGAATTGATACAGAACATAATATCCTAGATATGGAAGCCTTACCTTACGATACCTAAGCAACTTTCATGTTGGAACTATCTCGAGGGGATTCGTATTAAAACCAAGAACGGTTCCACGTGATGGTTGGGTGGAACATTGTAGTTCCTAAGTTATTCGATTATCTAAACAGAGGTCAGATCTGTCTATGAATTGTTATAATGGGTAGTTGAGTGTGCAAGATTTTGCATCCATTAAAACAACTTCATCTTACAGGTATGAGGTTCTTGATTTTTCCCTTGCAAACTACATAGGTTTTATTATTAAAATAGTAGAATGAATTCTGAATGAATTTCTTAGTAACTATGTTCTATAACTAGGTTATATTTCCTTCATTACTTCTTTCTTCACTTACAAGTTAAACTCATTATTTATTAGCATATGTATTTCTTTTATCAACTGTTAGGTTATCTTTTTCTTTTAACCAAGCTATTCTAATGTATTTTATTCATGATGAGATAAGCAACTTTAGTTTTATTAGGAGGGTTTGGTTTCTATTTTTATTTTTGCAATTTATTTCCTCTCTATTCATTTCAATTCACGCTACAACATAAGCCGGTGATTAGCGTCTCTTTTAGCTTCCTTTTTAGCACCCTCTATCACTTTTAGTGTATTTTTCATCATTTTTGGACAAAGAGGGTGATTTTCCATAGGATGGCGTTTTAAGGGCATTATTTGCGTCCCTTTTTAATCATTGGCACTATTTTGGATGCTAATTAGCATCCCAATTAAAATCCCAATTAGTGTCCCAAAGTGCGTCTGTATTAGTGTCTGAATTAGCGTCCCAATTAGCATCCATTTTTAAAAGTTGGCGCTATCTTGGAGGCTAATTAGAATCCCAATTAATGTCCCAATTAGCATCCCAATTAGCATAACAATTATCATCCCAATTAACATCCCAATTAACATCCAAAAAAGCATCCCATATAACGCCCAGAATAGCCTCCAAAAAAACATCCTGAATATCATAACCCCATATATTAATCCAGGGTTAGCGACAAGAATTGTGCCATGAATTTCAGAAGGAAAAACATCCAACATAGAACCAATGATAGAGCCAGGAATTGCACCTAGAAAACATCCAACATAGCACCAGGTATAGCACCTGGAATAATGCTAGAAATTTCAAAACGAACCGCGCAAGCAATTGTACTAGGTTTAGAGCTAAAAATTGTGTTCGAAAAACATCCAACATAATGTCAGATATATCAATGTCAATGCCATTGATAATTATTCATGTGATAGTACTTTTGGATCTTGATTTATCATAGTGGAACCTAAACTATTGTAATAATGGAAATTTTGGATCTTGATTAATCCTAATGAGGGGAAAATTACCTTAATGCCACCTAAATTGCTCTAATTGAATTTGACTGTCCCCAACAACATTTGATAGAACCTAATTTCATTTGATTATCCCTAACAACATGACGATGATGCATTACGATAATTATAATGGAGCGTATGGATATGATTTGATAAGTATAAGACTATATCATCCATTCTTGTGAGGTAGTGGGCTCCTTACTCATTATTATCGCACTTTTATTAATGATGACTAAGACGAAGACAATGATGTTGATTTATTGTATGATGATGATGATGATGTGGATGTCAATGCTGATTATGCATGTGGTAGCACTTTTGGATCCTAATTGATTCTAATGGAACCTAAATGTCTATAAGGACATCTAAACGACTCTATTATCATCGAAATGATTGTAACAACATATATAAATTACTTTAACAATTACATGAAATGAATCCTAATAGCAATGAGTGATTAAGAACACTAAAGTCATAATAGTGACCATAATGACAATGATGATGATGATTTTGTTGAAGATATACTTAGTGCTGATGATGATGATGATAATGAGGATGATGATCTGAATGCAGTTAATGCTGATAAGGATGATGATCTGAATGCAGTTAATGCTGATAAGGATGATGATCTTAATGATGAGGAGGATGATGTACTTAATGTTGGCCATGTCATATGCATTTAACAAATTCACAAATGTCACAGGAATTTAACAAAAGAAAATTTTCCATTATGTTGGTTTTTAATTTCATAAAATATATCTTAAACTAGATTTAATGGAAGAAAGTTACGTCTAGAAAAATGTTTAATGTGGTTTTTCTGTTTGTAAAATATTTAAGTGTATTTTTTTTCAATATTTATTTTGAGTGTTATTGTATTTAATATTTATTTTTAAGAATTAATATTTGACAAATATTTTATTCAAATAAATTATATTGCAGTTTTAAAACTTCCTAAAAAAAATGGGAGCTGATTTCCTCTTGAAAATAACTCTCATCGCTAAATGTTTGATGGAGCATATTTGTCATAAATTTTCTATCTCATAGCATCACATGTTCCATATCAGGAAACATAAAAAAATAGGGGTTTATTTACCCATTGATCGTAATAGGTTCCAATTTGGGAAATCTCCAAAAATAAGGTTTTACTAGATTTGCCCCAATAAGATTTTGAAATTTTATGCGTCATTGTTGAAATAATTTACAGGGTGAAAAATGAGTTCAGGGTTGATATTTTTACAAAGATTTCAAGTGTTTTAGAAGTGGCTTGTCGCTCCTAACACACATCTTAGTTACAGGGTTCAACTAAGGAAAATTGTTTTCATATCCACACCAACATATACCATTGGGATCCCTTCCCCGTTCAATACCTAATGGGACTGAACCCTAAGGAAATTCAAATACGTATATCCCTTTGAGGAAGAAGAGGGATAGGTTCAAGATAAAAGTTCAAATTCATTTCTCCTAACCAATCAAAACCCCCGTGTCCATGGAATCATAGAAATTCTTGTGTTGCTATATATATGAGGACACACAAGTTTGTTACAATAGAGGAAATTGAGGTCATGGATGCGTGTTTATGTGTCTCCAGATTAATGGGTCAAGGAACTGGATTATTTCCTTGATCTGAAAGACTTAAAACTTTAGATGCTCTTAGAGACTATGAAGACAGTTTTACAAAGCAATGGAAATCAAAGGTTACCTAAAATTCCCAAGATTTGTGATTTCTACACCTTTTGTAAGTAAATTTTTTTCTATTAACAAAATACACAGAGCCGCAAAGAGGTGAAACTTGTTACGAGGGACTTTCATAATACCTTCCCCTTTTCCCTAGAAGGGTCTTCATAGTTATTCATGACATTAACTCTTGGAATGAAGTTTGAGTTTCTATAGTAACTTAAACTAAAGTTGTTTTCTTCTTCTTAAGATAACCTAGATTCAAAAGGAAGAGACTTTTCTGTGTAATCTCTCGAAAAAGAAGCACAAAAATTTGAGAGATGAAATTTGGCCCAAGCCTTCCAATGAATTTGCCAAGAAGTCAAATAACTTTTTACCTCTACCATTATTTTGCAGCCTTACGACCTTTTGTTCTTCATACCACCGCATCCTCACCCACCAATAATCCTCCTAATTAAACTACATTTACTTATTTTACACAACAATTTAAAACATTTATAAATCATAAAAAAATAATTAATTTAAATAATTCAATCATTTCTTATAATTATATGTTGAGATAATACAACATACGATATATATATATATATATATATATATATATATATAGGCTATTTGGGTGTGAAGCATCAATGAATAGACATGCTGCAATTCAGAAAATTTAGTTGGCTAGGTGTGTCATTTAGCATACATGCTAGGCTATAATGATGGGTGTGATACGTTAATCATATCACTAGAATTAATCATATCAGTATGATGGCCTTATAATACATGTATAATAATGTTGTACAATTGTACATAATGCTATAAGTCATACCAACTATATTTATCCAAATCAAAATGAAATTTAAAAGGTCGGTTTGATGAGTCCTTTTCTATAAGACTTAATTTCTTGCATGAATGTCATGGACTCATGACAAATATAAACAACACTCAATGGCATGAAAATACAAGTAATGACATGTAGCTAGGATCACAAATTGTGCAGAGGTCAATTTATGCATTGCTATAGAGAAGTGTCATTGGGCACATGATATGGAGAAACAATGGTTATTAATAAATAAATAAAAAATAATTGTTGGCTCAAGAATAGTCTTTAATTTGATGGGTGGCATTATCGTGATGTAATCTCCCTCTTTCCTTCCAAATATTGTGGTTTCTCACAACATTTGTCCTCAACGCCACCAAAATACATATACAAATGACTTGTCTTTACATCCTCTTCCTTTTAAATCCTCATCTCATAGTCATAACTAATGATTATTATGCATGTACATCCTCACCTTATAATACGAATTGGGTCAAGGAATAGAGCCAACCATAAAATATTAAATGTGTCAAGACCCAAAGAGTAAGAGACAAGTATAAGTAAGTATTATATTAAATTTACCATATAAGTCTTTAATTAACAATATCAACTAACATTTGACACATTTATGATATTCTTATCGCTTCTTACCAATGTGATTGCAAGGCATTCTTTGAAGGTGAAGTGCATAATTTTAGTTCTTCTTCCTCATTGGCATGCCTTTTGGTAAGACAAGGAAGAGGATAGTGGCATACATCGGCATGGAAAACAGTTTCGACATAGAGATATATGCATTAGATGTTTTCATTAAATAACTTAAATTACTACCTGTGATTGTTGATTCACTGAATCATGGACTGGTACAAAACATAACAAATTTTAGAGCCACGAGCCCTTAATTACTCACACTTAGGACTTTCTCAGATCTAGCCATTAATAAAATTCTTTTGGTATTTTGGTTCAATTTAAAAGGCAGATTGTTGAGACTCAAACATGCAGCGAGTTGCAAGGATTCAATTGACTTAGGATTGATTCAATTTCTCCTCCATCCCATACATGTATGCTTTCATGACAAGTGTCGAACAAATTTTTTTAATGCCCTCACCCTGATTATGCTAACTTTTCTAACTTGCTTGGTATGTAGGATTTTTTTTTAATGTTTTATGAGTTATGTATTATTTCCTGTTAGGTGCCCATTCCTTATCATTCTTAGATCTCTCAAGCTTGGATTGCACTAGAATGCATCAACATGGTTAATACATAGTCTAAGTAGTTTTTTTTTGTATAATGAAGTGTTCTCCAACTTAAAAAAAATACAATAGAATAGTTGTTATGTTAATGAAGTGTAAAATTAATAATACACACATGACAACTTAATGCATTCAAAACAATTTTTTTTTAAAATAGATTATTTTTTCATTTAAATATTAAGGAGTGCTCAATTATTAAAATTTATAAAAAAATTAAAAAACAATATTTATTTTTTACATTTTTTGGTGAAAAATTTAGGTAAGTTATACTTATCAATTTAAATACAATTACTTATATATGGGATCCAAGAATAAATGACTTTCCATTTGAAATTAAGATCCACCCTTCACATCTGATCACTTGTGAGTGGCGGGAGCACCACCAATTTAAATTAATACCCACCCTTCAAATTTGATCACTGGTGGTGAGTGGCAGGAGCATCATCATGGAAATGAACTCAATTCCAAGTACCTTCAGGATTTGGTATGAAAAATGGTTTTTTTCATTGGGACAATCTTTCACCACCTTCAACTCCGATTGTTTTCCACTAGTATCAGTGTTCAAAGTCAAACACACTGCAATGCTAACGTTCGTCATGCTTAAGCCCACCATCTCATAGCACTCTGTAACAAGGGACGTTTGAAGGAGGCTTTGCACATTTTAAATATCACAGAAAACCATGTCCAGAATTCTCATACATGTGTGTGTCTATTACAGGGTTGCATTAAGAGAAAAGCCTCACCAGAGGCCAAATTAGTCCACGTTCATATCAATCAGACAGGATTCATGGTAGGCATAGTTTTAGGAAATACCCTTGTTAATGTGTATGTCAAATGTGGAAATGTGGTGGATGCTCATAGATTTTAAGATGAAATGCCTGAGTGAAATGTATGCTCTTGTACTGTCATGATTGCAGGTTATACAAAACATGGATTTTATCCTGCGGAGGCATTGAGACTCTTTCACCAAATGGAAAAAATAGACGTCCAACCCAATCAATTCACTTTTGCTTCTATTTGTCCATTGTATGCCAACCTTCCATCCCTTGCATAGGGTTTGGAAATCCATAAACCTATAATCAGATGTGGATATGAGTCCAATGTTTTTATGATGAGTGCCCTCATAGACATGTATGCAAAATGGGGGTTTACAGAGAAGGAACCCGAAGTGTTTGAGAAAATGCATCAAGGAGATATTGTCTCCTGGACAGAAATGGCTACAGGGTATGCACAGAATGGGCTTGTTGATGAGTCCCTTAAACTGTTTAATGAAATTCCTCAGAGAAACATGGTCTCATGGAATTCAATGATTCCAAGGTTTGCAGATAATGGTTTTGTGGACCAGGCCCTGAAACTGTTCAATGAAATGCCTCAACAAGATGTGGTTTCATGGAATGAGATTATTACAGGATTTGCACATAAGGGCCATCCTGATGAAGTCCTAAAACTCTTTCAGAAAATGCCAAAAATAAGCGTCTTCGCATGTAATGTGATGATTGCAGTTTTTTTACAGAATGGGCTTGTTGATGAAGCCTCAAAAATGTTCAAAGAGATGCGTTAATGTGACATGGCCTCATGGAGCTCGATGATTTCTAGATTTCAAAAGAATGGGCTTGTGTATGAAGCTCATAAACTCTTTATGGAAATGCGTCAATGAGATGTAGCCTCATGGAATGTGATGATCAGATTGTTTATACAGAACAGGCTTACAAGTGAATCCCTGAGACTTTTCAACAAAATGCCTATGCGAGATGTTGTCTTATGGAATGCTATGATTGTAGGGTTTACACATATTGGGTATGTTGACTAGGCCTTGAAGCTGTTGAATGAAATGCCTCGAAGATATGTGGTTTCATGGAATACAATGATTGCTGGATTTGTGCAAAATGGGCATTGCGAGGAGGATTTACATCTTTTTCATCAAATGCAATTGGCAGGTGTGAAACTAAACTCAAAAACCTTCACCACTATCCTCCCAGCATGTGCCAACATAGTAGGTCTGGAACTGGGTAAGGAGATCTATGAAAAAATAATCAGAAGAAGATATCAGTTCGATGTGCTTTTGGTGAATTCCTTGATAGACATGTTTGCAAAATGTGGGAGCATAAATATGGAACACAACACTCAGTTCCTCTCGAATTTGTATGTAAAGGTTGGTAGAAAATAGAATAATTTATCTTATGTCCAATGGAAGTCAGTGATCGAGGCCTCTAATATTATTGTTTAACAATCTGTATCATACACCAAAAATTATGGTACATCTTTACATTTGTTTAGGTTTGAATTCTTGTTCCTAGAGATACGTAAGTTCTTCATATTAGGTAGATGTAAAAGGGTATGTCTCAATCATTGATATTGAGGAAATAACACATTTGGTTGCATGGTTTATCAGTCAAGTATTTAACCCTCTAAATTTAATGCTTGATATCCAGGTGCATTGACACATGATTTATTTCCAATGGAGTTGAGTATGAAGGTTCGTTGATTTGTGTAGCAATTTGATTATTTCATGGTGCGCACGACAATTTTCTGAGGTAACTCCTGACAGGTAAATTTGATAAAAACATGTTTTGTTTAGCTTGAGAACACTGTTGCTTGCTTGTGTTTACAATCATTTCACTTTAGGTACTTAATTTGTTAATATGTTTTTTCATATATTTCAACATGCATATGTGACGTTATCTTCATTTTCTGATAGAAGTTGCACTTTGATTAAATTCCTTGTTTTTAATCCTTGAGGCTTAATGTTGCTCTCCATTGCAATTTTTCAGGCTATTCTCATACCTCTGTAAGACTATTCTCATACTTTTGGTATTTCCTTTAGGAGTAACTTTACTAGGATAACCTAGATTAGGTTCTATATTATGCACCATTCTTTCTCAGATTTGATGGTTTTCCCAGTGGTGCATCATTATCTAGGTTTTCGAAAAAGGGGTTTTCTTGAATAGTAGTCAGATATGGACAAATTCATAACAAACTTGTCCTAAGAGGTTAAGATACATAATTAAAGTCGTTTTTGAGAAGTGTTAGGATATTTAGACGCTTAGGAGTTAGTTAAGATCAACTTGTGTAATATATCTGTTAGGTAAAAGTGTGTTTATTTAGTATGCATTAGTATGCATTTGTAAATATTCTAATTCAATGGTCATGATATGTTCTAGACATAGAGTGATCTGATGGTTCAACTTCTCTTAGATCATACCTACCATTGATCCATGGCTTAACACCTGATTGGTCTATGATCTCTATTTAAAGAGCATAGAGGGTCCTTGGCTAGTTGATCAATTATGAGAAGCTCATGTAACTTTATTTCTTTGCATAATAAATTGCTCCAAGTAGCTATTTGGCTAGGGCCATGGACTATTTCCCTCTCGAGGGTTTTAACCACGTGACAAACATTGGTGTGTTGATCTGTGATATATTTGTGTGAAGCAGTTTTTGAAAATGTTCAGTCTTTTGGGAGTACCCTGTGTACCCGAACATGGTATCAGAGCTTTTATGAAGATCCGCTTTCAGTTTTGATCAAGATCTGGAATCGGTGTTGCCGAAACTTTGAAAGGGTTTCTGGTTCTATATTTTTTGTACATTTTTGGCCTGTGGAAGCTATTATGATTGTGTCTGAAGAACCGTTTCCATTCAGAAATAGTTTTTGTTTCACCGAAAACAGTTTTCGTTTGCTCCAGAAACACCCATTTCAGTAAATATGAAGGTATAATGTTACGGTGACAGATTTGTTTTTTTTAAATCTCTCATATTTTATCAGTTTATTATTAGATCGTTTATGTTTTAGTCTTGTACTGTTGTTTTCCCTAACTGCGTATGCTCTTTGTCGTGCACCTTGCGCGATCACGGTGAATCTGAAACAGTAAGGGAAAGTTTTTTTTCTTGTCTTCTCGACTACGTATGCTCTTTCCCGTGCACCTTGTGTGATCACGACAAATCAGAAACAACGAGAAAACTTGAAAACGTAGAATTTCCGGGTAAGCTAACCTAGATCTAACCCCATTGTGTGGATTTTTTTGTTTGTTTGTGATTTGCAGGAAAAGAAAGCAACCACGGAAAACAAGAGAGAAGAGTTAAAAAAAAAAAACTCCTTCCTCTTTCCATACTTTTACATACCTTTTAAACTTAGCTCACTTGGTCCAAAGTTGCTTTACACCTAGATAAGTCTTGAGTTCAAGTCTTATCAAGCTACTTTTTAGTGCATGCAATTTCTATTTTCAAGTTACTTTATTGTAAAAATGCATCTCACATAAATAAAATAAAATAAAAGTGAGTCACTTAAGTTTTTAAATTTATTGCTGCACTATTTAAAAGTCACATTATTGTAAAAGTGAACATCACTTATTCTATAAAAGTGATTCACTTCCACTACTACATTTCGATCCAAAATCCGACGGCACGTGGATTTCTTTTTTTAAACTTACCAAAAATCACAAGGATAATTTTTTTTTTTATAAATGTGGCCATAAGCGTCGCTTAAGCGACGGCTAGTCTCATAAGCATCGCGTAAGCAACGGATAGTCTCATAAGCGTCGCTTAAGCGACGGCGCCTCAAATTGGTCAATCATTTAAATAAATACACTTAATTGGTCAATTATTTAACATGGAAAGCGCCGTCGCATATCCGACGCGTCGGTTCATTTCCTACACACACTCATATAAATAGATGTATGCCTAGGTTCATTATCTCACACACTCACTCTCGCACTTATCTCTTGGACAAGAAATGCGAAATTCCTAAGGGTTATTTTTTGGCCTTGTGCTTTTGTGGGGATCTTCCCACTTGGTCTTGGATTTTGGTCTTGCTCTTTGGTGACTTCTCTCTTGAAGTATCTCTTGGTTAATAATTTCTTGGTTTAGGGTTTGGTTTTTGGCATTGTGCCTTTGTGGGGATCTTCCCACTTGGTCTTGGATGTTGGTCTTGCTCTTTAGTGACTTCTCTCTTGAAGTATCTCTTGGTTAATTTCTTGGTTTAGGGTTTGGTTTTTGGCCTTGTGCTTTTGTGGGGATCTTCCCACTTGTTCTTGGATTTTGGTCTTGCTCTTTGGTGACTTCTCTCTTGAAGTATCTCTTGGTTAATTTCTAATTGGTTTATTCTTGGTTTTTGGTTTTGATCTTTGGTGAATTCTCTCTTGAAGTATCATATACTTGGTTTTGCTCGTACTTTGTTCTTAGGGTTTGAGTAATAAAATGCCACGTAACAATAATGTTACAGGTCATCAAGATCCAGAACAAAATCGACAATTGCTTGCTAGGTTGTGGGATGGAGTGGAAAGAAGGGGTGATGGAAAATGTTATTGTCATTGCAGTTGATGTAGGGGCTTTAATAAGAGAAGGTTACTGATCACAATAGCTAAAAAACATTGTAGGGAACATGGACATGTTGCGGGGGGGCATGAATATCATCCATTGGTAAGTCAATATAATAAGTGATTATATATCATGCAGTCTTTATATTGAGAGTTTTTGTAATTGTATATTGTATCATTTTTATTTTTGTTACTTAATCAACATGACTAACGTTCTTAGTTTGATGTTTTAATTGTAATTATAAAGCAATGGCATCCTAGGGCTGTTCGGAACATGGAGAATGTGGTAATTGCGGAACAACTAGCGCAGGAGGAACGGCAATATGCAGGTCCTGTGAATATTGATCATGATCAAGTTAATGATGATATGGAATTAGACGATGATCATGACGATAACATAATTGAGGATGATGGTGCAAATACATTAATCAATGATGCATTTAATGTTAGAATGGACGATGATCAACATCATGCGTCGCCAATTAATGACTTTGAAGATCTTCATGATTTACCTACACTTGAGAGGGAAGACAAACCGCTTTTTGAAGGCTCCCGCATAAGTGTTCTCTCTGCTGTGTTGCTGATAATGAAATTGAAGGTTATGAATGGTTTTTCAAACACAGCCATCACGCTGGTGTTAAGGTACGTATGTGATTATATGTTTCATCGATCGCATATATATGATTTTATTTATGTTGCTATAATATTTGTATTGGTATACGTACTTCATCATAAAAATAATAAGGATGTATTTGTTGTCATTAATATTATGCTCTTCAAATATTTATACTAACCATTTTTTAAAAATTTGTTGTAACAGCTTGATAGGTGAATATTTGTTACCTCCATCAAATAAATTACCTCGCACATACCGAGATTTAAAAAATATCATGAAATATGTTGGAATGGACTATCAAAGAATTGATGCATGTCCTAATGATCATATTTTATATTATAACCAGTATGAGTTTGCAACAGAATGCCCTATATGTCATAGCAGTAGATACTGAACAGATCAAGTAACCAAAAAGGTGTCTCATAAGGTTCTTCCTTATATTCCCATTATTCCACACTTGCAACAACTGTTTAGGTGCAAAAACATAGCACAATTTATGGATTACCATGCACGAAATAGAAGTGGAGATGATATTCTTCAAATGCCCGTAGATGGTTCTACATTTACAAGCATGGAGGAAAAATGGCCACACTTTAAAGAAGAACCTCGTAATGCTAGACTTTCTTTGGCAGCAGATGGTGTCAATCCATTTAAAGAGATGAAATCTACTTGCTCGGTCTGGCCTGTTTTTGTTATCAACAATAACATTCCTCCATGGATGTCAATAAAGAGGGAGCATATAATGTTGGCAATGATTGTTCCAGGTATAATTTGTACTTTAGAACAATGTTTTTTTAATGCATTAGTATTTAATTTGTCATGAAGATCAATATTGCTGCATATTCATGTCATATATATATTTCATTTACTTATATGTATTGTATTTGTTGTTTTCTTTTAGGTAAGTACATAGTTAAAGATATGAATGTATATATCGAGCCTCTTGTTGATGAACTACTTAAGCTATGGAATGGTGTCACTATGTATGATGTCTCTAGACCAGTAGGGCAAAGGGAATTTTAATTCCATGCAATGCTTGCCTGGACAATTCACGATGCTCCAGGGCTAACACATTTTTGTGGTCTTCAAACAAAGGGAAAATTTGCATATCCAGTTTGTGGTCCCAAGATGAAATCTTGTCATTCAAAGAGTTTCTCAAAGGAATTGTTTGATGAGTCTAGGCACTTCCTCTCTAAGAATCATAGGTATCGAACTATCGAAAAACATCTTCTTAATGGGAAAGAGGAGACCGCATTAAAACCACAAAGAATGACACCTCACATATGGAAGTTGCAATATAATAGAAATCGTCAAGGTACGATTCAATTTGTCTATCTTATATATTCATATTGATCATCTCTTATATGTACTTTTTAATGTTTTATTTTGGATTATATTAATTTTTTTTACTGTAATATACGACATTTTAATCTCTTTAACTTATATATTGATTACTGATGGTCTGTATGAACATCATGAAGGTGTAAATGGGCTTCCACGAGGAATGAAAAGTTATCCCAAACAATTTAGTAGGTTGCCTTACTATAAGCACTTACTAGTTGTTCATTTGTTTGATGCAATGCATATCGGAAAGAATGTAGCTGAAACACTATGGTGAATATTAGAGGAAAGGAGTGACAAATAAAAAATTGTCAAAATTTTCAATGACATTCATGAATCCAATCATGCAATGAAAGATATCATTGAACATTTAAACAACGATGGAGACCAAATTAATATAAGGTCACTTCCATGGTTATTGACTGAACAACAAAGCAATGCGGTAAAAGAAGTGATACAAAAAATGAAATTTCCCACAGGATTTTGTTTGAACATAAAGAATATCTTAACAAGGAAAGGTGATTTTGNACAACCAGAGGGTTCTATGATGGAGGGATATATGGTATTTCAGGCCATGGTGTATATTGTTGAATATCTTCCAGGGTTGACGTTTATTAAGACGGAATTAGATCNGGGGTAAAAATCCATGATTGGCATATCTTCATTAAGGTAATTATATTTCTAGTATATATATTGGTATATTACAATACTGCATGTTTTTGGTTTACTTTTTTGCTTAATTTTNATTCCACTAAGAAATTAGAAGGAGAGTACCTGATGGGGAAAGGTAAATCGAGGAAGGTCAAAGGTAATTATTAAATGGTGTTATAGATTAATATTAATGTTAATAAATTTTAATAATATTGTACATAATTATTTCATTTTTAATATTCATTAATGATATGCATCATTAATATTTATAATGTTACATTGCGTTAAGTAATTATAAATTTCTGAGTTGATTTATGTAATTTTATTTTCATGCAGTTGGTCGCGAGTGGGATGCACTACATTTGTACATCGCAAACAATATTGATTGGATGAAGGTATGTATTGAACGATGTAATCAATCTGGTTTAGGACTATCATGGGAAGGTGTGGCTTCATTGGTTAAAGAAGCACATCGCAATGGAGATGGCAATCTAATAGAAAGGGAAATCGATTTAGCATATGGTTTAAAATATAAATAGGTAAGCATGATATTATAAATATAAGCCATAATATTTTCAATTACGTCGATATTCATGTTCATCTTGATGAATTTCATTTTATTTCCATACTTTAAGAACATAAAATACTTACTATCAATTGCAGGTAAAACACCACAAGGCTATGTGGTGCAACGGTCATCATTATCGCATTAAAAAGTTGGATGAAACAAAGAAAACATTTGATTCTGGGATAAGTGTATTCTTTGAGGTCACTAATGTTTCATCTAGAAGCAACAAATGTCCAGAATTGTCAGAAAATCAATATTATGGATATTTGGAAGATATCATTAACTGTGACTTTAAATCATTCAAAATAATTCTTTTTGTTGTGAAATGGTACAGGCTATGATTGAATTGATTTGATCCTGATAGAACTATTATTGAACATGCTAATGGATTTACCATGGTCAATACAAGGTTTCTTGAGTCATGAACATCAGATCCCTATGTTCTTCCAAGTCAATGTGAACAGGTATTTTACTTAGAAGTTCCTGGTAGACAGGGTTGGTCATTTGTTATTAGACATTATCCAAGAGGACGGCCGGTAAAGTATAATATTGTAGATGAAGTTGAAGATGGTGTGGAAGAAGAAGGTGATCATGTAGAGGATCAACATGAGTTGGATGTTGATGATCATAATGTTACGCAGGAAGATGTTGAAGAGTTAGTTGAAGCAGATGATGTTAGCGACAATTTTCATCATGATGAAGATGATTATATTGACGATGATGATGATGATATAGCCTTTAATCCTTATAATGTTGAATCTGGATCAGATGATACAGATGCAGACTTGGATACAGATGAAGACAATGATGAAGTGCATTGAACATCATTCCAAGCTATATATTTGGGGGGGGGGGCAGATGAGCTTCCACCTTCACGTGGTTGTCCCTGTTGAGTAGAGAATATTAAAATATTCTCGAAACAAAGAGAAGCTCATTTAATTATCATTTAATCAATCCTAATCTCTCTACAATTTCTACAAGTACTGTTAAATAAATGGAAAAAACAGTGGAAGTATCCATCATCATCATCTCCATCGTCATCACCATCACCATCACCATCATCATAATCATAGACATTGACATCTTCATCCTCATCATAATCATCATCATCTTCATCCTCATCGTCATCATGGCTAGCATCATCATCATCATCATCTCCATCATCATTAGCATCATCATCACCATCATCATTGCCATCATCCTCATCATCATCATTGACATCTCCATCATCCTCATCCTCATCATCATCATCATCATTACCATCATCATCACTATCATCATCGCCATGATCAATGCTACCATCATCGCCATCATCATCCTCATCATGATGTTCATCCTCCTCATCATCATCATTATCATCAGCATGTTCATCATATTCATGTCCATCATCATATTTAATTATCATTTAATAAATCCTAATCTCTCTACAATTTCTACAAGTGTTAAATAAATGAGCTTCCACCTTCACGTGGTTGTCCCTGTTGAGTAGAGAATATTAAAATATTCTCGAAACAAAGAGAAGCTCATTTAATTATCATTTAATCAATCCTAATCTCTCTACAATTTCTACAAGTACTGTTAAATAAATGGAAAAAACAGTGGAAGTATCCATCATCATCATCTCCATCGTCATCACCATCACCATCACCATCATCATAATCATAGACATTGACATCTTCATCCTCATCATAATCATCATCATCTTCATCCTCATCGTCATCATGGCTAGCATCATCATCATCATCATCACCATCATCATTAGCATCATCATCACCATCATCATTGCCATCATCCTCATCATCATCATTGACATCGCCATCATCCTCATCCTCATCATCATCATCATCATTGCCATCATCATCACCATCATCATCGCTATGATCAATGCTACCATCATCACCATCATCATCCTCATCATGATGTTCATTCTCATCATCATCATCATTATCATCAGCATGTTCATCATATTCATGTCCATCATCATATTTAATTATCATTTAATAAATCCTAATCTCTCTACAATTTCTACAAGTGTTAAATAAAGGGCAAAAACAGTGGAAGTCTCTTCTCCTTTATTTTTTCCATCATCAAAGTGAAATATATATAAGCAATCATATTAGAAAAAAAAGGAAAACAAGTTTAAAATCATCAAGAGATTCCAGAATCCTTTATATGATTTGTCTTTTCTCTCCTTCAAGGGGTTTTCAAGAAATATAAACATTTAATTTCAATTTTCATGGTCATCTTCATCTTCATCAAATAGGGTCATATCATGTTTGTTGGCAAGTATGGTTTTTCCCCTTCTCTTTTCCTTTTGAGTGGATATATATCTTTTTCTTATTTAGTATGAACTGCAATTTTGGTATGTTGACTTTTACATCATTTTTTATTTTAGCATGGGGATCTTTAAGTCATGCAAAGTTTAATTTGCTTCATTTCCATCCTTTGTAAATAATAGGCCCAACTTGTCATATGGTAATCTATGACTAGTCCGATTGTCCAATTTTACGTTACTAATAGTGTTTTCCATGAAGATACCATGTATATCCACTAAATATGTTATCGTGGTCTCGTTATAATACATTTGATACAAGGTCTCTAGTCTAAATTCCTTTATCAATACAATTATGATGGAATATTTATACAATTTTAGAAAGTGTTGCTTATCATTTTGTAAAGTGTCAAATTCCCTTGATTGTTCACTAAGTCAAGATTGATGATGATTATGATGATGACGATATGTTCCCTATCACCTTATTTGTCTTATATGGGGCTTAGTATCATATATCTGGTTCATATTAGGGTCATATGTGTACCCTAATACTAAATGTGTAGTAACTAATTTGGGATTGAGAGCATAACTTAGCTTAAATACAATGTAATATTGATCCCTAAGGATATATCACCTCAGATAGTACTTTTATTGCAATAGTTTACTAACATCAATTGATCTAGCATCCTCTATTTGAAGAAGAATGGGGTCCTAATTTAGAAATATAATGGTGAAAGTGGTTTTTTTTAACTCAAGGATTTTTGTGTTGTACACATTAACTCAAGGTATTTTCAAATTAACGTCAATGCATTAACATTATAATATTATAAAAACTTAGTATAGATATAACTTTGTACCATATATTATTTTCCCTAGCACCAAAATAAATATTATTTGGGCCTTAGGACCACCTCTATGTGAAATTCATTCTTCCTTCCCTCCCGCACTCGCACAGTTTGCAATTGTTGATCACCTACACACTCAATGCCCGAAGTTGGAGCAAGGGTTTGAAGCCTGACTATGCAGAGGAGAAGGGTCATAGAGGAGAGGGGTAGTAGAGGAGAGGGGCCATAAAGGAGATGATACAATGATATTTATCTTGCCCCTTTGTCCTCTGCAACGATATTTTCCTGGGTGTGGGTACAGGTTTGGTTAGAAATATGTGAAATTCATTCTTCCTTCCCTCCCGCACTCGCACAGTTTGCAATTGTTGATCACCTACACGCTCAATGCCCGAAGTTGGAGCAAGGGTTTGAAGCTCGACTATGCAGAGGAGAGGGGTCATAGAGGAGAGGGGTAGTAGAGGAGAGGGGCCATAGAGGAGACAATACAAGGATTTGGGGTAAGTTTGAAGCCATTGAATCTGCGAGTTTTTTCTGGATCATTCTCCCTTTAAGGTATGGCTGGAAAACACTCTGTAGGCTTTAAGCAGTATAATGAATTTGTGTTTAAGCAGTATAAATTAGAAATTGTCTTGATGCAAGATCACTTGTCTTAAGGACTGAAAAAAATTAATACCCAAAACCAAGGGAGTTATGTGTTGAACAAAGAATGAAATGGAGATTTCAGAAGTTGCTTCCTTTCAAGTCTTTGAAAGTCTATTTGCATCTATAATAAGAAAGTCCAAGCTGGCAGTGATTATTTGTTCATGCTCTATAATGACCCTAGGTTCAGACTTCAATGTCAACTGAGATTAACTAATTTATTATTTACCAAAAATCTTATCTCGTTCCTAGAATGAAATCTGCAAGTTTACTGGATGTTTATGGATATTTCTAGTTTCCCAAACATATCTAAAATAATAAACCAGTAGTAAGGAGGTAAGATTCAGGTAGCATAAGTTTTCCCTGTCGCGTTATATACATATATTTAGCACAAACAACATGACTGTATGTGCTTGTATCCACAATTACCAGTATGCTGAATATGAATTACACCAGAAAAATGGACTATATAAAAAGAAGCTTCCATATTGTCAGTTGGACAAATTTGAGCTGACTAGTGTCCTGACCTATAGATTGAATCTGGGCCATCTTGTTAGACAAGTTTTAGGTTAAGTTTAGACTTCAGACCAAGCTGTAAGGAAACCTATAGGATAAATTCAGGGTAACTTATTAACCAACCTGTGTGACAATTTCCGGCAAGCCTGTCAGCTGACCTGTAAGATGAATCAGACCAAACTTTGAGACGACCTTCTCAGGATGTTGGGCTGACTTTGAGACATAGGCAACTATTTGTACTGAATTATGGAGGAATGGACTGCCTTTGAGTAGAACATTCTTTTTGTCAGCCCTCTTCATTGGAAAAAAGACATTCTGGGAGACAAGTGGATGACCAGATAGAGGAATACGAAAAACACCATAAGGTTTGTCTGAATCTACAATTTATGGAAAAATAGATGTTGAGCTACTGTAAATGGGGATGCTTCCCCTTTTCATATGGGAGAGACTGCAGCATTTAGATTATGATTCACATTTTAGGTATCACCCAGAATTGGTATTTTCCATAAGCATACAGATTCTCTCGAAATCTGGGCTAAGATATATGTTGGCACTCCTGAGTCCTTGCCTATTTAGGAAGGGATAGTCTAGATAATTGCATCCTGGTTCATTAATTTGTCTGGCTTGAAGTGGTATTTTTTTGGGAACCAAGAATATATAAGATGCATTTTTTCAAATAAAATAAAGAAAGAAAAATAGGAAAATAATATACGCGACTTCTTGACCTCTGCTTACAAATCTAGGTTCAGGCCCACAAGGTGGAGATGGAAATGACCCATCTGATGCAGCTTCTACATTACTGATTTCATGCACTGTGCACTCTGAGTAGGAAGCCCCCTGCAGCTAACTTTCCCACCTGCTCGGCTCAGTCCCGACCAAATAGGGACACTCTCATTGTCAATCTAGTCAGGCAGTGCATGAGCATCAAGAATGGAAAAACAAATAGCCTACTCCATCTGTTGGTGTTGGACTATTACCTGCTGTTTCCATATGTGATGTTTTGTGTTGGTCAGATGATGGTTTCATCACGCTTTTGTCACTTTGGTTATGTCACTATAAGACCGAACATTACTATTTAACTCGGTCAAAGGTTATGTCTCAACTTTTCGAAAGAAGCCATTGTCAAGACAACTAATTTTGCTTGGTTGACAAGTCAACCAATGCAATTATTTTGTGACAGTGACCTCTGTGAGTAGAAATACTCATGTGATGCTCTCATATTAACATATATAATGAAATCTCAACTAGAGTCCCTTTTATGGCTGGTAAAAAGTATTATATTAACAAAAGTAATAGTACAAAATAGAAACTGTTTGTCCCCATCTTAATGGAAAAACAGGAAACGAGACTAACAAAAATATTTATCATTGTTTAAACCATGTATTAACCTAAGTATAGAAAAAGCAACCAACAAACAGAACAGGGACTTATTGCCCTTTTTACAAATTTCCTTGGTCTTGATTGCCTGGGTTCTGATTGCTCTCTGAGCTTATGAATGGTGGAATGCCCAGATGTTGTAGCTACTCAAAGAACTACTGCCATTTCCTCAGCCACACCTTCTATGAGGCTCATCAATTCTTCTTTCCATACCAGTATTGTCCATTTTTTTCTCTTTGACATCCATCTTAGTCTCAGCTTGAGCTTGGGTTTCCCAGAGAAAATGGCCAAGCTTGCAGTGGTCATTATAGGGGAATACTGACCTGAGAACCCTTAAATAAAAATCCATCTATTAATAAAAAGTATTCAATTGAATACAAGCCAGCATGGTATTGTATACTTGGAATTGCATCAATGCTACCAAAATATGAATCATTGGCATATTCATTCTTCATTGCTTCAAAGCCAACCAGTTCATCACTCATTACAATGTCTACCAGACACACTTTCTACTAGGCATCAGCCACTACAATGATTTTACCACTTCCATGCTACAAAACAAATGTGTATTCTTGCAAAAATGAAGCCCATTTGGCATGTTTGTGGGACAGCTTACTTTGGAAATTTATGTAGTTCAAGGCTTGATTATCCATCATCAAAAAAAATTCCTTATGTAGCAGATAATGCCTCCAATATTTTAAGGCTTGTAACAATGTAGATAATTTCATATTATAAATGGTATACTTCTTTTTATCTTTGTTTAATTTCTCACTGGAAAAGGCCACAGGTTTACCGTCTTGGCGTAATACTCCTCCAATAGCTACACATAAAGCATTACACTCAACTATAAAGAGTTTCTCAAAGTCTGGCATGGTAAGAGTTGGCGCTTCCATAACCCTCCTTTCGAGTTATTCAAAACTCACAGCAGCTGCCTTTGTCCAGGTAAAGACTTTCCCTCTTGTGCAATCAGTCAAGGGTGCACTTACACCACCAAAATTTCTAATGATTCTCTTATAAAAGTTCACCAACCCATGGAATGCGCCATCTCTTGGGTAAGTTCCCCGTGTATTGGTTTCAGTTCAAAATTAATGTTTTTAATTACTTTTTGTTGCAGTCAGCTGATTAGGGCAAGTCCCTAATGGAGCCTGAGAGGCCAACACCCCCCTACAGGAGACAGGTATATATACCACACTTTTACTTACCAGCTTCTTTAGAAAGTAAATTTGTTTAATTATGATATTAACGTGGTCAATATTTAAATATGTTTTTAAATAAGATTTTCCCCGTGTATTGGTTTCGGTTCGAAATTAATGTTTTTAATTACTTTGTTGCAGTCAGCTGATCGAGGCAAGTCCCCAATGGAGCCTGGGAGGCCGACACCCCCCTACAGGAGACAGGTATATATACCACATTTTTACTTACCTGCTTCTTTAGAAATTACATTTGTTTAATTATGATATCAACATGGTCAATATTTAAATATGTTTTTAAATAAGATTTTCCCCGTGTATTGGTTTCAGTTCAAAATTAATGTTTTTAATTACTTTGTTGCAGTCAACTGATTGGGGCAAGACCCCAATGGAGCCTGGGAGGACGACACCCCCCTATAGGCAACAGGTATATATACCACATTTTTACTTACCTGCTTCTTCAGAAAGTACATTTGTTTAATTATGATATCAATGTGGTCAATATTTTGTTTGTAGGCTGAGGGTCGAGGCAAGAGCTCCATGACAGATGATATGTCAACAGATGTTAGCACACCACACTCATCGAGTCATGAGCAGGTATATAGCACGTTGTGAATTTTAGAAACTGTATTTATACATATTTATGTTATCTAATTATATTAATGATTTCAAATTGATATTAATGTTTTTTATTTTTATGTCCGATGATACTTATCTATAGATGGATCCAAAGGATATGGATTTGGGGCACATTCTTGACGATGTTGACCTCAAGAATTCAAAGAATATCCGGGATGCAGTTCAAAAAGAAAAAACAAAATTAAATCAGGAGGTCATCAATCTGCTTATATCGGATCCGCAAATGATGCATGATGAGACTCAAGCAAAGATAGATCATGTGTTGCTTAAAGTAAAGCGCTTGGATGTAAGTTGCAAACTCTTTAATTATAAGTCTATTCAAAATGCAATTTTTTTCCCTATTCGTCTACGAGTAACTAAAATATTATTTGTTTCTACAGGAATATTTTTTCCCCAGTGAGAGGCATGCTGATACCATTGAGGATGACACCCCCTTCGCCACTGATCATGTATCATTGTCATCTGGCCAGTCGGAAACACAAAATGAGACACCCCAGACAGAACATGAGAGTGTCGACGAGGATCAGGGGCATGAGAGTGCTGGCGAGGATCAGGGGCTGGTACATGGAGAAGAGCATGACTTTGATGCTGCAGTCCCAACATTTCCTGGATCTTTCCGTGTCACTAGCATGGGAACATTTGAGACTACTTTTTTGGTGGAAGATGATCTCATTCCCTACAAGATGGAGAATATTCCAGGTACTATTGACAAAATGTTTTTACTATATATTATAATTTTATTGGAATGTAATTATGCATCATTCTTTTTACACTAATTAACACATACTCATTTTTGTAGGAAATGATGTCTTTTATAAACATCTTAATGATTGGTCTTTAGACCTATTTGGGCCCACTATCCGCACATGGTGGAACCGGTAGAGTAAATTTTTGAAAGATGAGCTTATTGCTCGCTTGGTTGGGTTTTTTGGTGCCGAAACCTTCAACCGAAAAAAGGTTCTCGAAAAAGCTGGCCAACATTTACATTATGTATGGGAGGGATATCGGAACAACTTAGCAATTAATCCAAAGTATGAGCGCCCTCCGATGATTCCAACAAGGGAGTGGAAAGGCTTGCTGGATGATGCAAGAGAGAAAGCTGCGAAAATAGTGGGAAAGCCAGTACCCGAGTCAGCTAGAAGGTATGCAATACTTTCGGCAATGAAATTATATGTTTATTACACTTTATTTTCCATTTATTTGCAATGTTTAACGTATTTAAAATTAGTTTTATAGGCTACCATATACGTTGAAGGCCACCCAAGCAAAAATAGAAAAACATGGGCAACACAAGCTTGGCCCTGGTGGATATTCCAACCTGCAAGCACGAATCGTAAGTATGATCAATAATTATTTTATTGTATAGAAATTATAGATTGCATTTAAAATTGTTTCATGATGATATAACAACAACAATGATGATCTAATTGAAAATTACAGGCTCAAACATTCCATGATTTGCCAACGGAGGAAGACATGAGGATCGGCTACCAACACGGGTTTTTAGGTGTTGTTGAACATCGAAGAAGCAGCTATGGTATCCAAGTAAAGTCTTCCAGTGATCCATCCTACGAACAGGTAACTACAATAAAAAAATTCTATTTAAGATTGATTCATTGTGTTTTATATTCGTTAATAAACTAGTACATAAAATATTGAGTCTCTTTGTGTTAAGCCACAAAACGAAAGTAGAGAAAATGCGGAGGATGAAGGAGAAAGAGATATTGGAGTTCATGTTGATCGAAATCCAGGTAATAAATATTCCTATGTTAAAAAAAACTAGTATGGATTAAAGTCTCAAATATTGAATTACAAATACTATATTGTTGTAAGTGCTGATGTTTTAATGCAGAGGGTATTCATGTGCAACTTGAGGCAGCATCAGAAGATCAAAAGCATGAAATTCATGTCACCCATGAGTTGCCAGGTACAAAGCACCGCTCTAATGTTTTTTTCTTAATGAAGGACTTACAATGATAATAATAAAAACACGTCAAGTAATTAATATTTCTTCATTTTTCTAGTACATCCTGGCACCTTACAGCAGCCACATACACATCGTGAGCACATGAACTGTTGACAAACACGATCACAAACAACTACAGAGGGCATAGGAAACAAAAAACAATTGGTAGAAGAGGATGTCACACTTAGAGAATATGTGGAGAGAAAAAAACGCCAAAAAAAGTAGTGATTGTAACAAGTACACTATTACATTATTTTTTTATGCATTGTCCTCGGATATTAGGTTTGATATTATGGAGTAATGTCTTCAACTATTTATTTTTTTCTATGTATGAATGAATGAATGAGTTAATTAATGAATGCTATAAACTAATTAATGATCGAATGCACGTAATTCCTTTAAGACAAGAAACTCACGATGTTCGCACAAAATATCATTTATTTCCAAGCACGTGCATTAGGTATGGGGAATTGAGAGTGATGTGAGGGGGGGGAGGGGCCATATGAGCTTCCACCTTCATGTGGTTGGCCTTGTTTAGTAGAGAATATTAAACTATTCTCGAAACATAGAGGAGCTCAATAAGGTAAAATGCATGCATTATTACAATGTTTCTTTCTTATGACCAGATACGTTGTTTCTTTCTTCTAGCTAACTATAGACATGCATTTTATTTATACTGCAGAGTGAGAATCTTGATGGGCTGGAGATTTCTGGTTTGGAAGATCTTCAAAGTCTACATGTTGAGGCGTTGAACAAGCTTTTCCAAGCTAAGGTATTTGTATCCAGTTAAGATTAAGTTAAGGTTAAGATTAAGATTAAGATTAAGGTTAAGGTTAAGATTAAGATTATTTGTATCCAAATTGTTGTGTATGTTTAACAGATTCATATTTTTACCATGCAATGTGGCCAAACTGCTAGTTGTATAAATGCATTGATGTTTAAAATGTGTATTGTTCTTCACAAAACATAAAGGAATCTGTCTTCACATGAGGAGGTCCCACCTCAAATGCAGGTTTTGCATTTCATATGTTTAACAGAATATTTTGGAAAGTGACTTGATAAGCATTGCTACGTTGTTGAAAAATAGCCTCCAACATGACAATACTGTCAAATATTCATGGGTGACAAAGTTGGTCAACCTAGTTGTGTGATCATATCTGCTAGGACATTTGTAGATTTGTTCTAGAAAGATCTTGTTCCATAGAGATCCAAGTCAAAGTGCATAAGTTACTCTGCAAGTTTATTTTAAAGGAAGTGTTGAAGGAATCGATGGGTATGCAACAATGGTATATAAGTAATTTGCAATGTTTTTTTCACCGCTGCCAAGAACACATCCAAATTTGAAAGAGCTTACTTCCCAGAATTGATTTAGGGTAATTTTATGACTGTTTAGTGCTGCTTCCATCCACAAATGGATTCAAAAGCTGAGTTTTAGAGCAATTTTCAACCTTGTATTCATTCTCAGTGAAGAAAATTAACCCAGGTTTCCTCTTTTGTGCCTAGGTCACCCCAGTGATTTCCTGGAATATCTAGGTGGAAATCCTTTGCAAAAGAAGGGGATAACAGAGAGCATTACCGTGGATTGATTAGGAAAACCCTAGCAAAGCAAAATTTCTCTTTTCCTTAGCTATCTATCTTTTTTTTAACAAGCAACATCTCATCCCACTTGAAGCTCTTTTCCTTAGCTATCTATCTATTTTCACCGCTGCCAAGAACACATCCAAACTTGAAAGAGCTTACTTCCCAGAATTGATTCAGGGTAATTTTATGACTGTTTAGTGCTGCTTCCATCCACCAATGGCTTCAAAAGCTGAGTTTTAGAGCAATTTTCAACCTAATATTCATTATCATCCAAGAAAATTAACCCATGTTGCCTCTTTTATGCCCAAGTCACCCCAGGGATTTCCTGGAAGATCTAGGTGGAAATCCTTTGCAAAACAAGGGGATAATAGAGAGAATTGCCATGGATTGATTAGGAAAACCATAGAAGAGCAAAATTTCTCTTTTCCCTAGCTATCTATATTATTTTTAACAAGCAAAATCTCATCCCACTTGAAGCTCTTATGTAAGAGTAGATTGCTGGGACCTTGCCAGCCCAATCAGCCCATAAGGGGAAAACATATCATAAGTGGGATTTGAACCTGGGTGGGGAGGATAACGACTTGTCCTTTTAACCACCCAAGCTAGACCCAGTTGAAAAACTTAGGATATAAGTCTTACAAAATAAAACATTATATTAATTTGTCTAATGGTATGACCATTTAAACTTGTCTTATATCAGTTTGCACTCACCACCTTCCCTTTATCTGACGAATGCTTTAACTTCCAGCTTTGAAGAAATTCTCTATTGTATGCCTCGCCTTTCAGTCTCTCTTGTTGATTTTTGAAATAGAATTTGTAGTCCTAAATGCTAAATATTTTTACAGAAGTAATCATACTTGTTATAATGAGCAGATTATGATAAATCCTTTAGTATTGTTGGCAGCTACAGATAAGGATTACCTTTAGACATGCTATGCCTAAACTGATACAATTGAAAATCAATTAAATTGTATAATTTCTTTTATTTTTTGACAAATATAATGATAATTGGTACCTTTAACAAATTTGAGATAGCTTCCATCCTTGACAAATTAAAATATACATATGAAAAAATGCAGAGTAATTGGGAGACATGATTGGTAGGGTAAAGAATTGGCATTTTTATTTGATTTTCCATATTAATGAAATATATATATA
>LPNX010068701.1:0-48108 GCA_001517045.1 Pseudotsuga menziesii
TGTGTAACAAAACAATATCATGAAATGACAATTGAATACTTATCTTTATTTGTTTCATGGGTATACTCCTTCTTGAGTCTTCAGCTTCATTGACTTCTTCATCCATTATAGCATCGTTTCTTATCCGAATGCTGAGGTGGATAAGAAGTTCTTTAAGAGTTGAAATCTTCATATTTCTCATTGACTGAGGGATCTTCTTTGGAAGATGAGAGCTTGATCTTCTGAGATGAGCTTCTTCTTCTTCCCCAAGTCGGCTGAAAGTAATCACTTCCTTCTGAAACACATTTCTTAAATGAATGAATTTCATGATCCTGGGAGGCCATCCAAGGTGTCCATCACCACTTCTGCATTCTTCACTTCTTCCTTCCCCGCTTGAAGTTGTTATTTGATTTGAGAGATCCTTATGACTGCATGGTCTCTGCATTCTGGATCTTCACATTCTTCAACTGGTTTCTTAAGGTCATATTATGTTATTCCCTTCAAATAGCTTGGTCAAGGAATCAAACCTCATCGATGTCTTTAGGGAAGACACTTGTAGTACAAGTTGATTCGAAATTGAATCATCAATGATCTTCTGGGATTTGACCAAGTTCTTCTTGAGAAAGGCTTCTAGCCTCATCTCCCTCTGAAACTGGAACCTCTATGCTCATGTAGGTGTCCAATCCATTTTCTTCAGAGAGATCATATAATTCTAGGCTTGGAAGTTGTCAACTTCACCAAGCTTATCATCAAGCTGATGTCATAGATCACTTTGAAAAGAGAACCTCAAATGAACATAGCAAAGGATTAGATCTTACCGATTTGAGGTGTCCGTCCTGGTTCCGGAGCTGGCTAATCTAGGGTTTGTCACAAAAACCCTAATTTTAAAAACTTGGAATATTTTAGATCTGATTGGATATACAGATAGATCTCTTCAAATGGAGCTGTCCAATGTACTCCATTTCTGAAAACAGTGGAGGGAAGCTCCCGGAACAGGAAGCCCTAATTTTCCAATTTCTTCTGCAGAAATGCCTGTTACGGTTTCTGTGATATCTCTGAAATTTCGGATCCTCTATGTCTGAAATTTTTTAATGAGGTAACCTCGCATGTCCCTGATCCAAAAACGTAGGTTTCATCATAATTTTTTTCACCATTTGGGATTTATGATCATTTTCCCAAGGTGACCTGTTACAGGACTGTTCAGAACAGCGAAGTTGTACGGAATTCCACGTGTCACTGGTTCATCTTCTGAGTCTGATAATTGGACCACCGAAATTAAATTCTGTGCCCTTTCTAGAACATCTTCAGGAATTCCATTTGGACCTCTGTATCCCAATATATTGCAATTCTCCCCAGGTGTCCTGTTTAGGGATGAATTCTGGAAGAGGCTGGAACCCTAACTTGGAGAGAACATATCTCCTGGAATACAGTGAATCTGAGGATGAATTTTGGACATAGTGTTCATCAGGATTGTGTCTTCGGCCCCTGCAAGTTTCAGCTCCGGATCCGTCGCCAATATCGAAATATAGCGAATGTGCCAAAACATAGCAGTTTTAGTATTTAGGGTTTTTCTAGCTCGGGGTCAAACTAGGGTTTGACTTTCCCGGAGATTCACCCAACCAAAAAAATTGATCCAGGTCTCTAAAATTCGGTTTTGTTGAGGAGACAAATCCTATGCTGGCCTCACTCAAAAATTCCTCTTCTGTAGAAAGCCCTAATTTCCACATCGAAAATTGAAAATGCTCGAAATCGAATTCCGCTTCGACAGAACGATGCACCCTTCAAAGGAGAGTTAGCCTAGCCTTCTTTTGCTGATTGATTGTGGAGAGAGAACCAAAAATAAGAATCCCTAGCTTCTGTAACTTATGAAAGCTGCCCTATTCAGGTTAGCTCTGATACCATGTTGAATTTTCATATGCTTAACTAAGACATAAGTATATCATTTCATTTTTCATAATAAAAGCATATAAAGCAGGATCACTGAAAGAAACAATATCACAAGAACAACACAGATTTATCCTGGGAAAACCCTAAAGGGAA
Source organism: Pseudotsuga menziesii (assembly GCA_001517045.1). Taxonomy (NCBI): domain Eukaryota; kingdom Viridiplantae; phylum Streptophyta; class Pinopsida; order Pinales; family Pinaceae; genus Pseudotsuga; species Pseudotsuga menziesii. Next base: position 2,020 of record LPNX010068701.1, read on the forward strand.
AAACCTAGCAAAAGCTTCCTCAATATAGATGCCCTAAAAGGGAAAAGGTAAAACCAACAAGGAGATCAAAAACCTGATTCTCCTCCTTCTCCAACAACTCCTCTCCTCCACAAGTGCGCTATTCCAAGTGAGTGTGTGTGTCTCAAATGAGGAGCACTACACCTCTATTTATATTCATCCGTTTACTTAAAGTTTACTCAATCAACATGTCGGCTTAAGTTAACTCATGTAGGCTCGAGTTACACATGTAGGATCAAGTAACCACACTGGGGTGCTGATGACCCACCTTTACAAATAGAGGGGACTACCTCATGACTCTTATTAGTTCTTCCGATTAGGAGCATCGGGGTACAATTTAATACAAGTGGTTCTCCCGGTTGGACCATCGGGGACCACAAAAGATACATAAAGAATATTCTTCGAAGTTGCAATATTTCAACAATAAATTGAGCACATAGATATGTAGACAAACACACAACTCACAAAATAGATCACACAATTTACTCAGCAATTGAAGAATGAAACAATGCAAAAATGGATTGCAACTGTGAATGCTTTCATTAATAAAAAAAAGTAATTAGATAATAATTACAATGAAGTACAATGGCTAAATAGCCATAGCAATTCGAATCCACATGAGAAAATTAAAATTGATTACACTCTACTTGACTGTAGGTAACTAAGACCTTGTCTAAACCATTATCGGAGGACTCAATGGTTAACTGACCTTGTCTAACCATCACTGGCGTTCATAGGAGTTCTAAAACATAACTCAAGTGTCTAATTCAGTGTTGACTGAGGCTAACTGACTGAGGTAGGTGAGAAATGGGCCTCTCCTGCATGTATATGCAAACCTAGAGCTAACTGAATGTAGAGGACTAGAACTGAATGTAACTGACTTCTAACTTAGCTTGACTAGTCACCAACCCGACTCAACTTACCTTGGTTGGTATCGACACTCCCAATGGCTCCTAAATTGTAGGAATTTGTCTAAGAGGCTCCTAAACTGATGCATGCAAGTGCAATCAATGACAATAGGCATCAATTAGTGTTCCCCACACTTTAGTAACTGAAACATGTGCCCCAATTAGGCCAAGTGGACCCAATGGTGCTAGTGACTAAAAATAGACTGGATGGAATCCCGATTTAGACATGACTCCTGATTTAGAAATATGACCAAATTGGACAAGGGAGGATTAATAATCCTAACATATATTGTATGTATCCATTTTTTCATTTACATTTTTTATACCCCTTTATACTTCTACCTAGTATATTGACATGATACCCCTTTTATGACCCCACATGCATTCTACAATACACCTTGCTTCTTTCGATTATATTGTGGATGTAGATTACTTCACCCACAATTATCACCATCACAGAGATCACATTCCTTTAATAATAATTAAATAGGAATTCTTTCAAAAGTCTGCAAAGTTTAAACATCAATTCCAAGGTTGGATGGATCTGTGGCTACAGGGATATGTTGAGTAAGAGTGAAGTGAGTACGCAACATGATCCCAAAAAATGGGGGATACAAGTACAAGAGTATAACTATAGCCTAATACCACATATAAATAAATGTATAAAATAATATAGACATGCATTGCATAAAGGGAAATTTCAAGTTTTAAATGAGACTCTAAAGTTTTAACTTCAAATTTTAATATTCAAAAACCAAAATAGTACTAGTTGGTCAATTACAATTTACTATTTACTACAATTACTAATATTACAGATTAGCATTTAACAATACATAAGATTCTACAAAACATATATAACTTTGTAAAAAAATATCTTTCTCAAAATTTTAATCACTCCAATACAATTTAAATATGGTTTAAAAATATAGATACTTACCAAACGTTAAGATAGGAATGAACAATTGCAAAATCAATTCCTTTGATTTGGTTATTGGTGATGAAATCTATCCCCACATAGAATATTGGATTGATCTTGGTTTTGTATTCTCCATAAAATCCTTCCAAATCAGCCTCGAGAAGATGGTTTCCATCAATTTATTTCACATGGCTAGTCATCTCCTCAATCCACCCTTGTTTGATCATCACAACCAAAGAACTACCATGTTTTCTCATAATGCTCACACACAATCATTACCAAAATAATTAAGTACTAGAAAGAAGAATTGTAAAGAGAACCCTATCAAACTATCAATATACAAGATCTGATAAATGTTTTGTTCAACAATAGAAACAAGACCTTAAACATAACATCCTTGTTTGAATCTTTGGTTACAATTGTCTTCCGTTTTCCAGTCCTCATTCAAAGACACGAGATGTTAGATGACCTGTATGGTCATCCTAGAAGGATCACTTTGACAACGAGGTTCGTTCTTGAGATCCCATGAAAATATTTTAGGGTCATACCTATAGGTTATTCTAGTGATGGTGTTCACTCTAGTCAATTAAGTCTACAAGAAAATGCATTGCCCAATGCAGATTTGAATAGCTTTTGTATGTATATGTATTGCATGCAAATTGGTATATGTATTTTTATATACATAATTAAAGAAACTTAAGCATATAATGAAACATAAACATACATTTATAAAGTTAGTTACTTTAACATGGTTCTTATAGTATATTTTTACAGTGGGATTGGTGAAGCAATCATGAACAGAGTTGAGATTCTGTCCAGCATTGCGATCCCATTGTACATATTGAGCCTTTCCTCCAAAGTTCTCATATTTATTTTCCAAGATAAGTATGAGTCTGAGACCATACTTGTGGGATTTAGAGACAACAAAGTCCAGATATTGAACCAAAACAACCATAAAAATTAGAATATAAACAAACGTGAGTACACCGTGAGTATAGCAAAACACATTTAGAAATATGAGTATGTATTTTTGAAATGGGCCTGCCTTCCTCCTCCTATTCTCATACACATATCCATATATTTATATGTACATATAGATATCAGAATATTTTTATAAATATACATATATATGAGACTAATTTCATAAATATATAGATATATATCAATATTTTTATATGTACTATTATATATGCCATATCTAGATGTATCATATCCAAAAAGAAATCTAAAAACTAGAATACGTATTCTCATCCATATCCTATTTGTGTTCTGGTAACTCCAGCTCAAAACCTACGTAAGTTCCATATGGTAAACAAGTAATATCTCACATAAAAGGAAAAATAACACTAATTCATAGACCAGGGACATGAGAATTAGATGTCTCATTAAAGGAAAAGAGAAAATTATAAAGTAAGCTTCCTATACTTTTCAAGAAAACTAAACAAGGATTAAAAAGAAATCCAAATAACAAAAACCATAAAAAACAAGCATGTAATATGCCATGTACATGTCTCCAAAGTAATTGATGTTGAAGTTTAAGGGTTAAAGGAGTTTTTAATTTAAGAAGTAAACTTTAATGCATCAACATATAAAATCTGATTCAAAACAATACTGCTCTAATAAAATTTGAACTGTAATGAACAAACATACTTTTCATCTCTTTCAACTTAACACTCCATTAGTCACTGTGTTAATGTTGGTCCTCGAGAATCATCAAATGCCATTTACATTAACAACAAGATAAAATAATGTACATTAGATATCAACAGTAAAGAATCATAGCCAATATTTGAATCAACCATATACTCATATATTTCAGTTTTGATCTTGCCACCGAAGGGACAAGTCAATCTAGGAAAATAATTTATGTACCTTGAGAGAGATCATGAGAGGGTTAAAGCAGAATCATACTAACCCAAAATTCTTAGTCAACAAGCACAGACATAGCCAGTACAGTCATGCTGACAAAGAACACACAACCATGCTGGGTAAGGATGAAGGCAGATAGTGCAAAGAAACACAAGCATACTTTGCACATTCATGGTTGGAAAACCACAGTCTACCCATAAATTGAAAATCACTGTCACGTTGGGGAAGACCCTATAGTACACACAAGAAAACATGATCACAGTCACGCTAGGGAAGGACCCACAGTCCACCCAAGAAAACAGATCATGGTCATGCTAACCTAACCATAAACATAACCTATGGAGAAATTAAGATAAAGGATCATGAGTCAACCAAGGGGGCCACAACAAAAAAAAACACAAACCCATAAGGTCAAGGTGAACTATATAAGGTGGACAAGCAACTCCTTTATAGGACCAACAAGACCAATAATCTTTTCTCTCTCTTAGGGTACATTGTTTTATAAATTTTTGTCATCATTGCATAACGGTAATTAGTTATAGAAAGTAGAACCAAATAAATAACTTATACAAGGAAGAGAAATGAAATCCATAAAAGTTAGTTAGCTTGGAAACTGCAATTGCAACTAAAATCCATAAATAGGCATCAATGCAACTGCAAATTTTGGAAGCTGCCAACCATATTTTGATATTTAAACTTAGCAGTAGATATATGATAAGAAAAAGGACATAAACCATGAAAACCCATCTCAAACAGACATAAACTATGACAAACGATGACAAAACAGTACTAGAAACAAAACAGTATAATTGTAACTAGACATGATCAGTTTAAAGAATAAATTTTATCTCTTTCAACTTTAACACTCCCTAAGGTCCCTGTGTTAAAGATAAAAAACATACAAAGACAATAAATAACAACAGTAGTAAATTTAACTCAAAGTAAAAAGAAAAGAAATAAGATAACCCACTAGGAGAGTTGAAACCTTCCTTATACTCAACAATAGTTTTTTAGACCAGATCTTGTCTATTAAGACACAAGTCACTACATGAACAAAGAACATACCTGAGAGATAGAATAAATTCAATTGTTGTAGGCTATTCAACTATAGTAGCAGTCAAGGTAACCCAATTGACAAGAAAGGAAACCCCAATTACTGGATCAATAGACTAAGAAACAACAGTCCATAAAATATCAGATAATGATGACATTCCACACATGAACCCGATCTTAGTTTGTATCCCATACAAATCCCATGGCTTTCTTACATATTTAAACACTCAAACGGTGCAACAAAGACATTAGTATACACAAGTTTGAATGCATAATTTTCATCTCTTTCAACTTTAACACTCCCAAAGGCCCACATTCGAGAGTGTAAAAGTTGAAAGAGATGAAAATTATGCTTTAAACTTATCTTATCTCACTCTTGTCTATTTACAGCTGAAAAGAATAAAAAGACAATAAATAACATCAATATTAAATCTAATTGAAAGTACAAAGAAAACAAACAAGATAACCCATTAGGAGAGTTGAAACCTTCCTTATACTCAGCAATATTTTTTTAGATAAGATCTTGTCTATTAAGAGACAAGTTACTACAGGAACAAATGACATACCTGAGAGAGATAATAAATTCAATTACTATAGGTTATTCAACTATAGTAGCATTCAAGGTAACCCAGTTGTCAAGCAAGGAAACCCCAATTACTAGAGCAACAGACCAAGAAACAACAATCCATAAAATATCAGGTAATGATGACATTCCATAGACAAACCAGAGCTCACTTTGTAGCCCATGGATTTCTTGAGTAGGCTGTGAGTTGTTTGGGGATGATAAAAGAAACCATAACCCTATTCGAGTCATGCTTGAGTGGAATAAGATATCTGCTGCACTGTTTGAGTGTTTGGTCCTGCTTGAAGTGAACCATAAGGAAACCCAATTACTAGAGGAGCAGACCTAGAAATAACAACCCACAAAATATCAGTTAATGATGACATTCCACACACAAACCAGATCTCAGTTTGGAGCCCATACAAATCCCATGTCCTTGTTACAACTTAGCAAAATAAAATAGTGCAACAGATATATTAGTCCACTCAAGTATGAAACCAGGGGGGTGTCGCTGACGGACCAATATCATATCACATCCATTCATATTAGGGGATTAATAATTATAAATAAAAAAACATTATATTGGGATCATATTTAGGGTTGAGGGGTTTATTCACGAGTTAGTTTATGGGTTAAAAAAATGTAATATTTAAGGGGTTTTATCATAAAAAGGGGGGGATAATAAGCACAAGCCACGGTGTGGAGAAGCAACGTGAGTGGGGGAGAATTGGGGTTTGGTGTAGAGACTACCGATAGACTACTGAGAAGAAGAAGGTGTCAAACTGTTATATTCTCTCTCAAGGTATATAGTCCATAAATGTTCCATACCACAATAATACGTTTTATCATCACCGTATAAGGAAGGCATACCAAAATGATGAGTTTTATAACAAGATATTTACACACCCTATCCATCTTTCGAATCAACAATAGTCACAATTTTCTAATGAGTTACTATGCACTCCACACAAACATGATGGAATTAAAAAAACACTTCCACTAGAAAATTTTAAGATATGATACCATAAACATCAAATGGACTATCAAGATTTAAACCTGAAAATTTCTTTGATTTATGAACTTTGTTGTCAACTGGTGAACTATTACCATCAATATTGTTATTCCATTGATATACAATGTCATTTGAATATACACACCTAGTGTTCCTTACCTTCATAGCATCATGCAGAGAGGTGTTAGAAACGTTAGCATCATTTCCACCTGTAGCGAGAGATGCACCTCAGGTAAAGTCGGAACCAGTAGGATCAAAATGTGATTTCATCAATGTGGCCTTATTTGTAAAATTGCATGGCAGAAAAAACAGATTTTGTATTTGATGGCAATTCATGCTCCAATTCAATTTTTTCAAGATAAATTTGTAACATCTGAAAACACATTTTTGCTAGTTCTTATACAACACAAGAATGAAAAAGATATACCTTTTCTTTTAGTAATCATACAAAACTTGGACCATTCTATACAACTTCCATGAGATAATAACACATAGTGAGCTAATAATATTTAAAAGAATAATTAAAACTGTAAGGCATGCTAAATAACGAGCGCATCAAAATTAAGTCCGAGTAGCACAACTTTAAGGCAAGGACCAACTATCCCACACAACATCATGTGGAAGTAGGGATCACACATGTATCAGGAAGACTATCATCTTTGTATGGTCCCCATCTGTCAATATATGGATTAGTATCAGTGATGATGGGCTCCCACCCATTGTTCCATGTTCAGGCTCAGACAACTTCTTTGTGTCATAAATGGTTTAATGAAATGTTAGATAGAAAATAATGAGTATCCAGTTGCATGCATTTGGAGCATAATAGACGAATTCCAAATCATTTTTTCTCAACCGGATACTTAAGAAGAAAAACACATAATGGAAATAGAGGTAAATATTTACACATACACATAGAGGATATAACAAACTTAAAACCATTACCACAATAATTTATGTCTCAAAAAAGAGATCAATTTTTCTATGTTCTCCAAAATTGTATACATAAAATATTATCCATGAAAAATATGCTTTTTTTTTTTGGGATCCAACCCCCAAACATCATAAAATGCAAATTATTTACAAAATAGCTCTTTGAGAAAATGTTTAACAAATCTCTTGTGAATCAATGTTCTTGTAACTAAATCCCTAACTCCTAGGAATCTAATAACTGATTTTTTTTTATAAAAACAAATTTCATAGAAAATCCATGTGGCAGGCCAAAGAAATTTCTGAACTGCTCCCTTACATTGTGACACATGTTCATCATTGGTGTAGTCTATATTTGGTTTTCCCAAATTTTTCCACAACCTTCCATTATTCATGATTCAGGAGGTCGCAATCCATCATTTATTTAATCACCACCTCTAACTCCACGTATAGGGTGTAAGAAATAGGAGGCAGAATTATTTGAGTGATTAGGAACCATTCAAATATCTCAAAGTCATTAGTCAATGTCTCTATAATGATTATTCCCGTTAGTCCCTTTTTCAATTCTTCACATTTGGAGTGGTCCATGCGTTCATGCACTAGCAATTTATGATATTGTTCTTGAGAAAATAACTTGCCATTATCATCCTAGAATGAAGTCCTTCATCGAAGTGTTTTTGAAACATTTTCTTGACATCCTTAACCTCTAGAAGCATTTGATTTGCTTTCTCTTGTACAATTTTGACCAAATTATGTTTAATAATAAACTTTATAGCCCATAGAATGATGGCTAGCCTATCCCTCATTTTCATCTCCTACATGTCTTCACGTGTCAAAGTTTTTAAAAACTTAACAAGATTTTGGGTAGTCTCCAGTGGCTTTTTGTCTAGATTTTCATTTACCAACTTACATATTTGAAGAGCTAAATCCACTATTGCATTCTTATTGTTCACAAAATTTAAATAGGATCTAAACTTGGTGATTTCTATAGTCAAAGTATCCCAAATAAGATGTTTATCTCCTTACAGGGGTAGTTTGCTCATCTTTTCACCCAAAATCTTGTTTCTTTCTTCAATAATTTGATCCAATTCATGCTTCAGCTTGAAATTACCTTCTTTTAACTCATTGATTTCTCCCTCTCTCAAATTTATCTGTGACATGGAAAGAGATAATTCATTAGTGGGATATATGTTTACTTAATCTTCAATTTGAATCAAGGGTTGGCTCATCAACTCCTCCATCACTTGCTATTCTCCTTTTTGATTGACACTACAAGATGAAATCTAGGACACATATCCAGATCGTTCAATTTCCCAGGCCTCTTTATCCTTATATATATTTAACGTTTCCCCCTTAAAGTCCATCAATTCATGGTAAATTTTATCCTTCTCTTGCTGCAACACTGTCAACTTAGATAGCTGAACGTTCTGCGTACCTGGAAATTTTAGGTTTTTCTTAAGGAATTGGATATTTTTTTTTCTTCTAGAAATTTTTTAGTTGCTTGAACATTAGTTGGTTCAGTCCCTAAAGTTATAAGGTCTGTCTGTAATTTTTTAATCAGAATTGAATGAGTTTTTTTCTCCACTTTCTCATGTCGACGTTGGTTCTTGAACTTATCAATAACCAACTGCATCCTTGTAATATTCAATGTGGCCTTTAGTATATTAGAATATAAAACATCATCAGTCTGTCGATAGAGTTGGATTTTATCAGGCACGCTGATTTTCTCAAGACTGAACTTGAATTCAGAAACTTTATCATCATCTATCATAGAAAATTTAAGGGTGTTCGTCTCTAAATACCTGGTGAAAATTAGGGACAATTGTTGATCTGCTAACTTTCTCACCTCGAGAAAAATATTTTGTGTCTCATTTAAACCTTGCTTTTCTTGTTCAACATAGCTAGAAACAAAGTCAAACTTAGATCTATATCTAGAGTCAAATCCTGCACTACCTTATTCATGGAAAGAATATTCTCTTATTTGTAAATGTCGTTGCTATAAATTAAGACCTTTTTATTCATCATATGCACTCTGCTCATCCTGCATCATCATTTCCCTTTCAAGTTGTGTCTTTAGTCTTTTGTTTGAGTATTCCTCATCGACATCCATTATCTCGATTTCTGAAAGGTCCATTTTATTTAATGAAGTAGCATTCGATGGTGTTTGTAAAATTATAGCCAAGTCATTTCCTTTCTCTTCATTTGCCTCTATTATTTATTCTTTGACTTCTTCACAATCCTCCTCAAATTCGAGCAAATTAACTATTTTATCCATGCCTTCCACTGATTGATGTTCGAAGGCCTTGTTTTTATTTTACTGTCTTCTTTGCGATATGATTTTCCTTGGATCATAGTTTAGCCTCTCCATTTTCTCGAATTCCATAGCCTCTAATAATTTTTCAACAATATTCAAAGCAACTTTGTTTTTGAAAATGAAAGGGTCGATCTGGAATGGGAACTTTACATCGGAATACTTCTTAAAATTAGCAAAGCGTTCTTCTTCTGAAAACAACCTCTACCTGATAAATTCTAACGCAAAAATTCTAGGAGTTAGAAAGGTAGGTAATTTGTAAGGTGGTCCCGTGTAACCATAAACACAAACAACAATGAATTCCTTATATAAAAACCAGTCTCCTAGACAACTTTCCACCAAGGGATGTAAAGTACTTTTCATTTCATCTAACACTATAGGAAACGTTTCATCAAAAAGTATTTTGTATACTTTCGCCATGATTTTATTCACAAACTCAAACATATTTATCTTCCCAGGTAGGCCAGGAAAAAAAATTGTATTAATGAAATGCAACTTAGAGAGATTTGAGCATAGGAACATGTTCAGTAAGTATGATTAATACTAGAAATGTCTCAGCTTGGAAAAATATGCTAGTTCAAAATGAATTGTGATGGCTAAGAATTCATTGAAACCAAAACAATAGACTTGGCTTGTCTCTGATTCCGGTAAATTTGTATTCAACAGAAAACCAATCATAACTTCAATCACTGACTTCTCATCATCATATCCCAATATTTGACTCAATATTGACAACACCACTTGGACCTCTTCTCGAAAAAGAGGAACATCCACGAGAAAGGAAAGACTCTCTACCACATGACCAGCTATTAGAATTTCTGTCAAAAAGGATTTTTTGATCTCAGCCTTACATTCCCTATGCATTTGTATTAGGGTTTCTTCACTAAGGGCTTCATTATTTTTAGGAAAATTATTGGGAACATTCAGAACCTTGTGGATGACTTTTGCAATAACCTGACAAATGATCCTAATAGCATTTTTGTTCATAATTAATCTCTCAGTGAAAGAGTAATTATTTACACACCACTCTACAAATTCAGGATAATACAGGGTTTTCTCGACGGAGAAATAATACATAAAACAATTCCACACATTCAAAACATCTCTTCCTTGTGATTTAAAACTCCATAACTATACTTTGGACTGAGAAATACTGCACACAAAGAGAATTGGGTCGAATACATTTCCATCTCTATCAACTACAACCTGCACTTTCCTATCCAGGAACTTGCAGAGGGAAATTGAGCTTGAAGCTTATTCCATAACACAAACTTAGTAAGAAATAACATGGAAATAATGTGTTAGAACTACCTGGGAGGTAGTGAAAACATTGTGGTTGAACTTCGTACAACAACCTGAACCGCAGACCCATGTGTTGTCAACGCATTCACTATTTCTTCAATGCTGTGAAAAAATAAACCTTTTTAGGATGACCATTAGCCTCTATATTAGGTAATGGGACCGGTTTCGGAAGCTGCATAAAGTGGTTTTCCCTTATGATTTTCCCTAGAAGATCTCACCACATTACACAGCGTGGTAGGTGGTTTATAATCCGCTACCACTTATTTCCTTTATCTCTCGCGCTACTCCGAGCTCCGGATCACCTGCAAACCGTTGATTTTATCTCGATCACATATTTTTCGTCTGATCATGTCGTCTCAATCCCCGACATCATATCTGGGTCCCATGACCATGTGCATACACTGCATGTCAACCTTGACATTTATGCAAAATTGAAACTCATAGATTTGACACTCATTGAATTTATTTACCCGTCATAATTACTAGTACGCTTTGGCTGAGTTATGAGTTGGTAACTTGGTGGTTACGTTGGCTTTGGAAAATGATTCAGGAGTCATGTTCATTAAATTAGAAATGTTTTGTGGAAGGATGACAACTCGAGTACAAATTCTTTGAACTCTCTGGGATAAATGAGAAGGTTAACTCATGTATTATCACCCTTTCGCTGCCTAGTGCTCACACAGGTCAAATTCCATGAATCTACTTTGCAACATGCAAATTCATTGCTCTCAATATTGGAAAATGGAAACATCCTGGTTTTGTTACTTCATTTGGGGAACCAAGAAGGAGCATACTCATTTCCAATCCTAAAAGTCTTTGAACAATGAAGCGAAGTAGGATATGGTTGACTTGAAGAGTAATCCTTTTAATATATTTAGGCATTGTAATTTTTGAATATATTTTAATATTGTATTTTTCAAAATAAATTTAATAGATTAATATTATTGGTTGGTATAATAGTTTGGGGATGCTCCCTATACAAAATCCCTCCCGACTAGCAACACATTTGAGTATGGGAAAAAAAAGATTCAACAGGATTGTGATCAGGACCATAAAAAATCTCACTTCAATTGCCACAAGGATACAGTACAAGAAGTGAGAGTGAATGGGTTTCATCTGCAACCCTTCGCTTTGGCCATGCAGTGATTGTTTATGCATCTGTCCAAGGATTTTTGTATATAGTCAAGTTTTTTTTTTAAATTTTTAAATTTTTATTATTTTAAAATGTTTGAAGGTGTATTTTATTTCATTATTTTTAAGTAAAAACAATTTAAGGTAGAATTAGGGTAATTAGCACCTTCACCTATTTTTTCTATTTTGGATGACTACTGGAATATAGGTTTCTCCCTTCCTGTTCGATTGCGAAGATATGTAGCTTTGTATTTCCAAATACCTAAGCCAAATCACTTGAGTTTAGCAGTTGCGATAATGACTTTTAATATGACAATTAAAAAAAAATACTTAAACAAATTAAGTAATTTTGATATAAATTATTGACATTATAAACTGGTAATAACGTAAAGTGGCAGGCAATGAAAAATACCAAACCGTCCACAAATTTCCCTTTGAAGGGCGAGGGGAATTTGAAATTCTAGGCCTGGCTAAGAGAAATCTCCAACCTTAATCACATACACCTCAATATTTTTCCAATTCATTTAAAATGTGTCCAACTTTGAAATTGATATGGAAGCCCTTAACTTAACTTAGCATTTATACAAAATGAAACCCTTCCATAATAGTAAACGTAATGAATAACAAGTTACTAAATCTACCTGGTGAGAGGCGAAGCTTATTGTTGAATTTTAGACCACATCCCAGAGTGCGAATTCACATGTTGTCCTCATATCCACCTTTCCGCTTCTACCACACCAAAAGATCTCTTTTAACTTAGTCGACGACCCTTTATATTAAGTTTCAAAAGACCGATTTTGGAGGCTCTAGACAATGGTTTTTTGCTTACCACTTTTCCCAGCGGAGTTCATCACATTGTGCCACGTCGAGAGTGTTTTATAATCCCCTACCGCTTCATACTTTTATTTCCCATGCTACTACACGCTCAGGATCACCTGTCCGTCATAGATCCAATCCCGATCATATCTCCACTGTTCCTCTTCATTCTATCGCTCCATGACATCACATCTGGGTCCCGTAATAATGTGCATACCCCACATGTACTATCTGCTAGCACTTTTTGTTCCTTCCCTTGGTCACATTACAATATTTTAGGCTATCTCCTCGTGCTAAGATATTTTTTTCGGTTCCTTTAAAATGTGTCCAACTTATCCTTTAACTTAACATTTCTACAAAATGAAAAATATGGTGTAACAATAATGATATAGTAACAATCACTATTTCAAAATGACAAGTATGTATTTTCATCACTTGATTTTAATTTATGCAAATTCAGATGGTTTTACGATGATAATGTGATTTTGCATAATTTGATGTATCCTTAGTCAATATTGAAGAAAATTCTTGTTTACCAACGCACTTGACAAAAATCCCCAAATACAATGATTGTATAGCTTGTGTTGTAGCTTGAAACAAAGGAAAAATGAATGAGATGGAGTCCAAAGCTTGTTCAGGTTTCAGATATTAAAATTTAACTGAAAACATCATCATGCTCAATTAGTCTCTTTGGTCACACCTGTCACCCTAAGTAGCCAGAGTTAACATTTAAATGTTTTGAAATTAGGAATCACAACACTTGCTCTAACTATTGTCTTTTCAAGAATAACTCGATTATAAATATAACTAATATACTTGCTAGGGCCATGATAGGGTCTCTAGTATTTGGTCCTTCATTACCAAGGAAATGAAGAATATGCAATAGAAATACCTTATCAATAATATCCACACAATTATCTAATACAATAAGTCAAGTGGGTCCATCAATAGAAATATTTGATGCTTTATATACTGCATTATAATTGATGTGTACATAAGATAGCCATAAATGGACTACAATTTCAATATTTCTCTACATGATGTTTCTCTAAATTCATTTTCATCTCTGAAGGTCAAAATTTTCACACTTCTTACCAGTTCAACCTATTTAGCTGTCATGCCTATATGGTATAATGATATGATGATATTAGGGAGCGTAAAACAAAACTAACTCTTATTAGTTGGAGGAATAAAATCATATAGTATAAACAAGGAAAATGAAAGAATAAAATTGATGACAAAATGATAATATTTTATGCAGTAAATAGAGCTTACATGTGTAGAAATATAAGTAAATTCACAATCTTCAATGAATTACAAAGATGAGAGAAGCCACTTTCTTTTGCCTCTGAGATATCTTATATGAGAATAAGAATAGAGTCCATAATAGCTTTCTTATATCCAAATCCCCCTTCTTCTCTAAGTATATTACTTACAAAGTTCATTCTGGAAAATCATTCAACAAATAACATAGTTATCAAATCTCCTCCAAACGAAAGAAAGAAAATATGACACATTCAAATAGAATAACAAAAAATATGCCAATTACTTAGTGTTTCATACTTCTATGGGAACTTCAAACACAGAGATAGAATCGCTTCCACCACAAAATATTCAACTCACATGATATATCTAGAATAAAATTTGTGATTTTCTTCATCAAAGGATCCACACTCAACTCATTCATTGTTTTTAGCAGTGTAGTAATAGCCTGAGTGGCTATGCTTCGGTTTTGATCTAAAATCAGGCTCTACATTAGATTACCATCGTTTACCTGCTATTCAAAATCAGGTGTATTTAAAAGGAGATACATCCAGCCTCACTGGTGTAATGGATAAAATGACATTGAGCTAAAGGTGAACGGACTGATCCTCTGGTTAAAAAACTCACAAGTTTTCTCATTGCTTGCATTATTAAAAAACACTTGCTTCAATAGTTCTACCACTAGAATAACATATATTTGAATCACACTCGAACAAAATTTAAACATTTACAACACAGATATTGGGAAACAAATCAATTTTTAATTCTCATACATTGAATAAGATGTATATAAAGAACATGAAAAACATGAAGCATGGAGCATCATGTACATTCAATGCTAAAAAATCTAATATGAGCATGGCCAACAAAAGTTCAAGAACCCTCAAGAACCATGCTTCAAGAAAGCATAAAGAGATATTTGACGATCGATAACTTCACATTGAGTTATCCCAACCATTCTCCATCTGAACCATTCATCGCACCTGAGGCCAACGAGTATAAAATGAGAATGAAATTGATACAAACAAATCAACGATAATACAAAAAATAATACTTTATAAATAAGCTATAAGACAATAGTGAAAATATAAGAGAAATTAGAATGTTTTGAAAAATCCACCCTATTTAATTTTTTAATGAAATCCTCATAAATTCTATGCTCGTTTCTTCTAACTTGTATGTGTCATTCTTGATATTGTATGATAGGTTTGTCATTGCTATAACATATTCAAGTTGTATGAATAGATGATCTGTCGAATCATACTTGTACATGTGTTCCCCCTTATTCTATTGTACCAAAAACATTGAATCTCAACAACTTCAGAGCTATCTAGTAGATTAATGCCATTATGGTAATCAAACACCCTATTAATATCCTCCTTTCTTATTCTTTTAAATCTTCCAATGTACCAAGTGCCACAAGAAACTCCATTCTTTGTACTTTGAGATACACATTTTCTTCTATCATGTTCAACTACAGCTATAGGCTCCCTCTCAAACAAAACCGTAAAGTGGAAAGAAATTTTCATATATTGATATGCCTCTCTTCTAATGAAATTAATGTTGATATTAGTATTTTCTTGTTCTTTGACCCATCATAGCCATAACGTGAAGAAATGATGGACTCATGATAATTTTTGCACTATTTCCCAAAGAGTCAAACTAGGAGACAACAAAATATCAATATAGTCAGCAACAATTGCTAGATAGGTCTCTGTACCCAATGTCCCCTTTGTCCTACCAATTGTACTTCTTCTTTTCTTCAAGCACCTATGGACATTCCTTGAAGCAACATGTTGTGCAGAAACCCAGTTTTGGTGAACAACCCTCTCTATATCCTCAATTTTAAGATTGTGGTCATCCACTTTAAAATTGTTATAAACTATTCTTACATGGTTAAAACTAATCAACTCTTGTCCAACAATCAAATTTCTTCGACCACTAAACAAATGAATCACTAGCTTTTTTCCATTGTGGATGTAATCCTGGTCATGAAGGCTTGCTACTTTAAATCCATCATACAACCCAGTTAGCCTCCACCCTTCCCAAGGAATTTGATATCTCATGCATGTCGTTGAGTAATAATCCTTCAACATAAGCATTATTCTCCAACTATCCCCATCCGAGGAATGACCAATAATAGATCCTAAACAATGTTCCACATGTTTCTTCCATAGGTCTTCTATTTTTTCCCATTGTCAATGGACCATTAGGGGAATTTTGAGGTAAAAAATGGGTCTCGAAACAAAAAAAGTACCATTAAAATCAACTTTTTAAGACCCAATCACAGTCTAGAGAATGACATCATCTATAATAGTTGAGTTGGCATTACTTGAGTTAAGGTTGTTTATTTGTCATATTCTAAAAGGTTGATTAAAATCTATGGTTAACCATGGTAGTCTACAAGTATTTTTACACATAAAGTAAAGTACTAATTTCGTTTCACACTTTTTCATTAAAATATATTATTGTCCCTTCGTATATTTTGAAAAAGACAATATATGTCTTTTAACTTAATATGCATGTCTTTTCACTTAATATGTATGTCTTTACACACTTTTCAATATATGTGATATTTATCCAATTTTTCTTAATGTTAAAAATATCTTTTGTTTACACATTTTTACTTATGAATATATGATATATTCATCCATTTTTCTTAATCTAAAAAATATCATATAATTATATATTTTTATTTAAACTTTATTTTATTTTGTTATTTTTAAAAAGTATTATTAACTTTTCTAATACTTTTAAAATATTTTATTATTAGATTTGTATAAAAAAAAATTACAATAAAAAAATTACAAAATAATATATTCATAAAAATCCAATTTAAAAACTAACTTTCAAAAAACTAAATTCTAAACAAAACATCATACTAAAATGTAATATTTTATCAAATTTGTACCTTTCTTTCTTTAATTTTGAATTAAGGTCAGAACTTTGTAATTTTTTAGGGTGGATATTTAGCAAGAAAAAAATCAAATTTATATGACCGATGTGGCACAACCCTTCGAGGGGGGGGGGGAGTGTATCTACAATGCTCGCCTTTTCGTGCCCATGTTTTGCGGTCCCTCACCCGCTTTACCATCTATCTGAATGCTAACCACTCGAGGAACGTTACATATTATTTAATTGCTTTTTATTACATGTATATCTAAGTGGAGATAGGGGGCATTTACTCTATGCATACAACTTTATTAAAGAAAGCAATAACTAATCATAGGTACACACTGGGGAATTAAGCTATAATACAATTAATTAAAAACTACAAAACATTACATCATATAAATTAGTAAATATTAACTTATATAATTACAATAAAATGCAATATTTTACAAAATTATATTACAATTATTTAATTGAAAGCTAAGAAAAACTCAAATTCTAAATTATCAAAATCAAATTTTAAAGATTAGATTTAAGTATACAATATATGTGTTAACCTATATTAAAATCAAAATTTAAATTTTTAAAATTTAGAATGTATAATAAATATATTAATAAGGGGTAGGGATGTAGGTTGATTGGCAACTGCACGTTATGTTAAGCCATACAGGATGTTAAGCAAGTCAGTGGTTCGAATCTCGACGAGATGTGCGCGAAGGTTGAACCCATAGTTGGTCATGCATAGGGGTTATACTAGATCCGTTGGAATCGACTCTGTATCACGGGTATTACCAATCAAAGTATTTGACAAAATATGCAAGAGAACAACAAAAGAGACTGAAATAACACATGTGAATATTGGATTCACTTACCCAACATACACATTTATTTGGTCAATTTTGGCCTATTTACCCACTATCCTAAGTTTAATTGACTTACTTGGCATCAGATGAGCACACTATGAAATCATCATGAGCACACCCACACCTTCCTTCAATCAAGGAGGCCAACTAATTCTCCACCTTCAATCAGGGAGGTTAACTGGGATTCCTCCTTCAATCAGGGAGGCTAACTGGGCTTCCTCCTTCAATCAGGGAGAAATTCTGGGGTGAAAGAAGTGTCATAAGTGCACCTAATTTCTAACTAATTGTTGTTTCACTTAACAATCAGTTAAGCTAAGATGTAAAGGCACCTCCATTTGTCTATTTTTGGTCAATATTTATGAACTGGAGTTAATTATGGCGCTTCTAACCACTTTTGATGACAAGTGTCACTTCAGTTAACTCCATCAGAGCTACTTGGAGTTAGGGATGTGCTACCACCTTGAGTTGGACATGCAGTGACATGTGTCGAGTCACATTCAGTTAGACTTAGTCATTTATTGCACTCAGATTCAGTTAGGACTTAGTGTGAGAGTCAATTATTGATTAGATTAGTGGTTAACTAAGTGTGTTTGACATTCAGTTAAACTACACTCATCCATGTAATTCAAATGACCTCCTTGAGTATTCGAATTAGCTTGGCATTCATGCATTATGCATGACATTGTATTGTATTATTCATTCCATTATTGATTATACAGAACTGCAACCTCCTATTGCAGTACCATTGTATCATTTCATGTGTAATTTGTCAATTAAATCACTTGTGAGTTTATACTTTCTCCCAAGATTGCTGTGAAAGAATTAATATGGTATCAGAGCCACAGCGAGACAAAGCACTATTATTATAAAACATGATTTTTTACGGATCTTGCATGCAAAATTGAGCAAAATCTCAAATTCCAGCACTGCACCAGAAGCATAAGGTTTACCACTTAATACCACAAGTTAAGGAATTGTTGATCAAGCTTGCTTGATCAATTATGTTGGGTGTGATGAAAACCTGAAATGTGCAGGCTTTTCGACCTTATGGTGACTTTATTGTGTTGATTGCAGGTTTTTACAGGTTCTTTGCATTCGCTACAGTAGCTCCATGGCTCATTCTCTAGATCTTCTCATCTCTTTCAATTACCATAAATGGAAGGAAGATATGGAGATTCATCTCCATTCAAGAGGGCTCTACTGGGTCACAATGAACACATAAATAGAGCGTAATGCTGCCACATAAAAGATAAATACTGGAATAAACTGGATGAGGCCTGTGGATTCCTATATTTGTCCATCTCCAAAGATCTTCTTTTCCACATCTCGGGATTGAAGACTTCGAAGGAGATTTGGGACCATCTCGCTACCTTGTTTCATAAACAGGATGATCTTTGGATCTATCAGCTTGAGAATGAGTTAATCTCCCTGAATCCAAGTAGTTTCGAATCCATGAATGAATTTTTCACAAAATTCAAGCATCTAGTGCTATAGATAAAGAAATGCAAGGTGGAGAAGGAACATGACTAGATCATCTTAGCTATCCTCTCCAAATTAGGTCTAGACTATTCTGTCTTTGTTTCATCATTCCAAACAGGGAAGCTAACAACCCCAAACTGGAAAATTCCTTCTCTTGATGCTTTCATCAAGACCCTTACAAACGAGTATGATAAGCTTGTTCAGATGGGGATCCTCAGATCCTCAAAATATCAATCTTTGTTTGCTTCGAGGCCAAAACATTCGAAAGGAAAAGGAAAGTAGAAGAATCCAAAGGCTAAAGTAGATGCTCCAAAGCCTAAAGAAAAGAACCAGCAAGAGGATCCTTCTGGCTCTAAGAAACACAAGAAAAAAGGACATCAAGGCAAGGAGAAAGTCAAGTGTTCTTACTATGGGAAGGGATTCCACCTTGAGCATGCCTACATGAAGAAGAATCTTGATAAGACGACTTCTCTCCTCGAGAGAAACAACATTAATCTCCCTAAGAATATTCGAAGGAGAGATAATCAATATTGGGATCCCCAACAAGAAAGAGGTCATGCTCTCATGGCAAGCACCTCAAAGCCCACAACTCTGCTCATATAATCTGGAGCTTCGAATCACATGATGGAAAGCAAATATTCTTTTTCCTCCCTGGACACCGACAAGAGAATTCCCATCCACATGGGAGATGATTCCACCATCATTTCGAAAGGACAAGGTACAGTAAATCTTGAACATCGCACTTTTTTCAGTGTTCTGTATGTACCCTCTTTGGCCTCCAACCTCCTGAGTGTTTATCAAATGACTCATACTAGAGTTCCCAAGAGAGTAAATTTCAGCCCCACTGATGTGGAAATCAATGAGATTGCATCCAGGACACTTGTTGCAAAATGTTTTGCAAACCATCATGCAAAATCCTATGAGTTTTCCCATTTTCTGGCGGATGCAAAGCCCACTGCTCTTCTGACTCATGGAAATGAGGTTAGTAGACTCTAGCATGAGAGATTTTGTCATTTAAATTTTAAGTAATTGCAGCAACTACGGAAAAATTCCATGGTTGAGGCCTCCCGGCAATCAAAACTACCAAAGGAATTTGCAAGGGTTGTGTTGTGGGAAAACACCCTCAGCATAAGTTTGATTGGGTGAAGGCTTCCGTGCATCAAGTATCTTGGGGCTGCTGCATTCTGATATTAGTGGACCAATTCTCATCACATCCATGAATGGATCTTGGTATGTTCTTACCTTCATAGATGACATTTCTAGATATGCTTGGGTGTTTTTCATTAAGAAAAAGTCAGAAGTTTTAGAAAAATTCATAGAATTGAAAGCACTGGTTGAGAATGCCTTTGGGAAAAAGATAAAATCCCTGATATCTGATAATGGTGGGGAATACATCAGTACTAAGTTTTTGAATATATTTTTCGACAGTGGGATCAAGATCCAACATTCCATTCCCTACACCCCTTAGCAAATTGGTGTAGCGGAAAGGAAAAACTGCTCTCTCAAGGAGAAGACCACATGCATGCTAGAAGCAAAAGGATTGGCTTCAAATTTGTGGGTTGAGGCCATGAATGTTTCTACACACATTTATAACAGAGTACCTCACTCCTCCATGAAGGGTAAGAGACCTTTTGAATCCTACTTTGGACACAAGTCAGATGTGTCAAATTTCAGGGTGTTTGGGTCCACTGCATGGGCTCAGATTCCATCTAACAAGAGGAAATATTTTCAACCGCAAAGTATTGAATGTTTGTTATTGGATATCCTAAATAATTTATAGGATTCAAGCTTCTGAATATCAGAACAAAACCAATTTTCATCGAAATAAGTGTTAAGTTTGATGAGCCTCTCCAAGAGGTAGAGCTAGTTGAAGAAAATTCCGCTGATTTTCCTACCCGTTCTACTGACAAAGTGGGTGAAAAAAATGGGAGTGATGACTCTTATTTTGCAGAAATAATATCTGATATCAGTGATAAAGAAAAATCAGATTCTCAAGTGCAAACAGATCTTCCAACTTGGGCCAAGAAGACACTTTTTTCTGCCGGGGAAAACATTGGAAATCATGCTGATCCAAGAAGAGCCCGGTCTGAATTTAAAAGAGCAGGTATTGCGCTCTCTTACCATGATGATTTAATGTCCAAGACCTATTATTTAATGATAGGTTCATATCCTAAGTATTACTACCATGCTTAGAAATATCCGAGATGGAAAGCTGCCATGGACGAAGAGTTTAATTCTACTTGGGAGCTAGTTTCCCTTCCACCTAGAAGGAAATTAGTTCAATGCAAGTGGGTGTTTTGAACAAAGGTTTATGCTGATGGAAAAAAAATGAAAGTATAAGGCAAGGCTGGTTTAAAAATGGTTCTCCCAGGTCCAAGGAGTGGGCTACCATGAGACCTTTGCACCAGTGGCAAAGATGGACTCCATCCACCTAGTTTTGGCAATTTCTACATCTAAGCAATGTGAGGTGCATCATATGGATGTTAAGAGTGCCTTTCTACATGGATATATTCATGAGGAGATATACATGAATCATCCTAATGGATAAATTTCATATCCTACTTTGGTTTTCAAATTGCAGAAGTATTTACATGGGTTGAAACAGGCCCCAAGATCATGGTATGCCAAGATGGATGCCTTTCTGCTTTCACAAAACTTCCAAAGGTGTAAGTCTGATATGAATGTTTATATACAGAATTATGATGGTCATTTACTTATAATTTTTTTATATTTTTATGATCTCTTGATTACTGGTAGCACACTTGCTTCCATTTCATTCATAAAAACTTCCCTCCATGATGCATTTGAGATGAACGTTTGGGCCCGCTGAAACACTTTTTGGGGCTCGAAATTGCACAAAATTTTGATGGGATAATGGTAACTCAGTATAAATAAATTTCATACCTATTAGTGAATTTTCAAATGGCTGAATGTAAGGCATCTCCATTCCCTTTCCTCTCAGGAGTCATCCTTGAAGAGGGAAAAAACACTCCTACCATGGATTGCACTATCTATCGCCAGCTGATTGGTAGCTTGCTTTACTTGAATCATTCACAGCCTAATATATGTTATGCTATGAATTCTGTATCAAGATACATGCATCAGCATAATGACTTGCATTGGAAGGCATCCGAGAGGATCCTTCAGTATATTCAGGGCACAAGATCCTACGACATTCACTATGCTGCAGATTCGAAGCTAGAGTTGGTTGGATATATAGATTCAGATTGGGCAGGAGATTCTAGTGATTAGAAGTCCACTTCCAGATATGTCATTATGTTTAGTGGTGGCCCCATTTTATAGTCTAGTAAAAATCAGGCCACCATTTCATTATCTTTAGCAGAGGCCGAGTACAGGGGAGAAGTGAATGCTTGCATCCAAGCTGTTTGGTTGCAAGGAATTCTTTCAGAGTTTGATTTTGGTAGTGCTTTGTCCACTACCATATTTTATGAAAATCAAAGTACTATTAATATCTCCATAGTTCCAGTTACCAGGCAGAGGACCAAACACACAGAGATTCATATGCACTACATTAGGGAGTTGGTGCATGACAGGACCATAGTTCTGCAATACTGCCCTACAGATGAGCAGATTGCAGATATATTCACTAAGATATTTACAGAGAAAAAGTTCACTTTCCTCCATTCCTTATTGGGGGTGAGTTCATCAGGGTGATCATATGTTTTTCTTCAGTGTTTAGCTTGAGGGGGGGTTTTGTTCCCACTGGGTTTTCCCTCTTTCCTCACTTAGATTTATTTTGAGCATTGTTAGAGTTACATTTTTGTACAGGGTGACCTATGGCCATTATTGCTGAGACCCTAGCATTTCATGCATTTTATTTTTACTCCTCCTGAGTATAGCTTAAGGGGGGTGTTGGAGTCATTTACCCAACATGCACACTTATTTGGTCAATTTTGGCCTATTTACCGACTATCCTAAGTTTAATTGACTTACTTGGAATCAGAGGAGCACATTATGACATCATCATGAGCACACCCATGCCTTCCTTCAATCAAGGAGGCCAACTAAGCCTTCACCTTCAATCAGGGAGGTTAACTCAACTTCCTCCTTCAATTAGGGAGGCTAATTGGGCTTCCTCCTTCAATTAGGAAGCAATTCTGGGGTGAACTGAGTGTCATAAGTGCACCAAATTGCTAACTGATTGTTGTTTAACCCAACAATTAGTTAATATGAGTTGCAAAGGCACCTCCATTTGTCTATTTTTGGCCAATATTTATGAACTGGAGTCAACTATGGTGCCTCCAACCACTTCTGATGACAAGTGTCACTTCAGCTAACTCCATCAGAGCTACTTGGAGTTAGGGAACAACTGCCACCTTGATTTGGACATGCAATGACATGTGTTGAGTCATATTTAGTTAGACTTAGTCATTTATTGCACTCCGATTCAGTTAGGACTTAGTGTGAGAGTTAGTTATTGATTAGATTAGTGGTTAAGTAAGTGTGCCAAGTGTGTATGACATTTAGTTAAGCTACACTCATCTATGTAATTTGAATGAATTCCTTGAGTATTCAAATTATCTTGGAATTCATGCATTCTGCATGACACTGTATTGTATTATTCATTCCATTATTCATTATACAAAACTGCAACCTCCTATTGCAATATCATTGCATCATTTCATGTGTAATTTTTCAATTGAATAACTTGTGAGTTTATACTTTGTCCCAAGACTGATATGACAAAATTAATAGTGAATGGTGATAATAATTGATCATCATATTATAGTACATCTTGTATATGTGTATGGTAAATATTTATAATCCATTAGGGAAAATTCGTGATACTTTGGAGGCCATGTGAATGCATACAAGTGTCAGGATATGATTTGACCCCTAAACCACCCTAGGTTGGCCAATAGGATCCCAAACCTAACCAAATAGTCACAAATACATGCGTTAACATGTAAGGAGGCATACATGTAGGCATGCAAGGCATGGGAGTACACATGTGTGAGTGGTAGAGTCTCTAGGAGCCAATAAATTACCAAAAAGACCATAAAGCAACCACATTCACACACTAGCACCCTTAGTCAAACAAAAAGTGGTTTGTAATCAATGTAGGCACCTGGAATGTTAGGATGATCAAAATAGAGTGCCTCAACTTTTACGATGATCAAAGTGGAGTTCCTCAACTGTGAGTTAATGAGCCAGAAATTTGCTACTATACCAATATTCACCAATATAGCCTAAGTAGGATCATATAACAAAGTACTAGACAAATGAAAATTCCTCCTAGGTGTAGATCATGGTAATAAGGTAGATTAATTTCTCTAACACCCCCCCTTAAGCCTAACTTAGTACAACTTATACAAAATGAATTATTAAGGCCTTGGCAACTAAAGCACAAGTCACCTTTTACAACAAAATTTTATTAGTCCATGTAACTGAGGTAAGGAGGAAAACCTCATCGGATAAAACCTCACCTAAAAAATGGACATGATAGAGACGATAAATTTTTTCTTGAACATGTCCTCTTCTTCACTTGAATGAGTGGAAATAACAACTTCTTGGTGATGGACTTGGTAAATATGTTGTGGATGCCAAGATCATGCATCAATGCTTCGAAGTGTTGTAGAAAAAGATAATGTGGAGAGTCCCTTTTATGGTCATCATTTGATGATGGAGGAACAACATAAGAATGTATTTTTCTACAAGAAGACTCTGATATAGAAGCGCAATCAACCATGGAAAACATATCTTTGCAAATTCTTTCCCAAATAACATAAAAATATTCAACAAAATATGCCAAATGTGTAGCTTCCATAACATGAATAAAACCATGAATCTTCTTCCCAATTTGATGAAGAACCTTCATAACTCTGTAAAAAATCTCATGAGACTCTGAAATATTAGAATATATGTCATATACAGCAGAAACTATCAGATAGTATGGTTTCTCCATGAGTGAATGGGTCCATAGATAGAGAAGAGTGAGCAACTAGATCACATTTATAGTTGAGTGAACCTAGAGGGTCTGGAGGCTTGAGATTTGAACCATGGGTGGTAAAAGAAAGCCTATACATATGGAATTTAGTCCCATTAAGGAAAATTATATGGATGTCCAACCAATGAAAGACATACAAGACATAAAAGTAACATACACAAGCGACATAGCATTGGAAACTAGGCAATTTTGATATTTTTCAACTAGTGAACTTGAGGGTTGTCGGGTATTTTGGTCATGAAATTGTTGGGGAAATGAGTCTATGGCTATCATAGGATGTGAATTATCCTGTATATCACCTTCATAATCAGAATGGGAAATATATGATTGGTTTGGGAAAGATATTTCAGAAGACATATCAAAAGCTAGTGAAAAATGACTAGTTTCTGGAGGAATCTTTGGTGAACATGTTGGGGTTTCTTCTAAAAGGATTCATATTCTGATATATCAAGAGGTAAATCAGAAATAGATCCATAAGAAACAGAGATATCATAAATGTGTTTTACCTATGCACTCAATGCATGCTCAAGCTTACCATTTCCTTGCTTGCGCTCTCATCCTCTTGCAAATTCTGGAAGATCAATATGGTTCTCCTCAAGGATATTGGTCATGATATCCATATTATTTTTGAAGAAAGATATTTAAATATGTGAACCTATGCAATAACCACATATGGGTCTCTCTCTCGTGTTTCTCCTCCTGTATCTTGAACTCCCATAAGTAGAATTGGAGCTTTGTGAACTTTAATGCTTCTTCTCTTTCTCTCTTTGATTCAAATATTTCTTCTTTCCTTCAGCTTGATTTGATAAACCAACATCAAGGGATTGATATTTGGTGGATTTGATGGTA
Source organism: Pseudotsuga menziesii (assembly GCA_001517045.1). Lineage (NCBI taxonomy): Eukaryota > Viridiplantae > Streptophyta > Pinopsida > Pinales > Pinaceae > Pseudotsuga > Pseudotsuga menziesii. Next base: position 28,159 of record LPNX010068701.1, read on the forward strand.
CCCATTTGTACTAGCTTTTCCTGCTCCTGATTCAAACACTCCATGAAGTTTGTTAGCGTAGGCATCCTCCAATTTATAGCTGTAAGCTTGCTTGAGTGGAATGTAGAAACAAACACAGAATACTCAGGCCCTAGCTTAGAAAGGATGGAAACAATAATCTGATCTTCTTTCTTCTCTATGAAACACTGTTTCAGCTAAAGAACGAGCACTTTGAACTTGGTAAAGAAGTCTTGGATGGTCTCGTAGTGAGTTGGACTTAGTGAGATTAGCTCATTTTCGATTTGATGGCCTCTCATCTCACCAGTATTCCCAAATAGTGACTCAAGCTTGATCCAAACTTCATTAGGTGTGCCAAGAATGTCTATATGAAAGATAAGATCCCTCGAAATATTGAGATAGAGCGTACCAAATGATTCATCAAGTCTATTGAAGTACTTAGCTTTCTCCACAGTATAGTTGGGCTTAGTTTCAGTCCCCATGGTGACTCTATACAGGCTTTTCAACCTCAATTGTATCACCATTTTGGGTTTCTATTCAAAATAGTTGAATGGTGTCAGCAATACTCGAGTCTACTCCATTCTGCTTGCGCAACCTGTGACAAAAATGATGTAGAACCTATAATGCAAACACTCAAATTTTCTGAAAATATTCCCTAAACAACAACTCAAACCTCTTTAGATTTGTCTACATCTCCAACAGGATACTTCCCTTGTTCCATAATCAATGCCACTTTTTCCATTTTCTTAATATACCTTGAGTGTTAGCTTCTCCTTGACAAAATATTCCATTAAACTATTCACTTTATGTTCCCAAGATTCCAATACATTAGGATCAACCACTACAACTTGTTACACTGACTCGTACAAATGATAAACTCTTGGTTGTTTTTGCATAAGTTCCTCCACATTCCCTTCAATGTTTTCATAGATTGGCATTCCTTCCAATACCTGTGATTGCAATGTTTTGACAACCAACATGCCTACTTTCCTCTTAATGCCTACATTTGTTGTTGTAAGTTTCCTTTTTTTCTCTTGCTTTGTATTTAAAGGAATTCCAATTGGGCCAATAAAATTAAAAGTATAATCAACTATTTCATCGTCTACAATTTCACCATGGATATCAACATATGTACAACCTTTTCGACACTGGATTGTGCCAAGGTCACAATTCTGTTCACTAATAAAAATTGTGAAGTCCACAACATCACTTGAATCCATCTGCATTTACATCCATGTGTACCTTTTACTTGGTTAAGAATATGTTAAGAAATGAATAAAATTATAACATTTTTTTCAAAAATTTGGATATAATATGGCTACAAAATTAGGTGAGTGCATCCATAAATAAATGAAAAAAAAAGATTCAAATTTACACATGCATATTAGTTCATTAATAAAACAAATAGCTAGAAAGAAAGGTATGCACTTTCAATTCAAATTTCTAAGAAGGACGAAGAAATCTTACTATCGGGAAGAAACACCTTGAAACAAAATGTATTGTCAATGGCTTATTCAAATATCCCTCTCCAATTTGAAGAGTAAGATTCAACGTACCTGTAGAAGATCAAAAGGAGATGAAAACAAGAGATGAAAAAACATAGAAACTCTGTCCAAACCAAATATTTTACTCCATCTAAATAAAAAATCTCCAACCACTACACAACACATCATCCACAAATCAAAGATACATATGTTTTGTTTTCATTTCTTAAAAAAAATTATTTTTTTCATAGAAGTAGATAAAAAAAATACTATGGACTATACTATGGATAGTTTTGCTCCATGCGGGGTTTCCTTGTACGTTACTTGTATGGACTTATGTCCTTATTTTTATGTCTTAAAAATAATAGAAAAATAAACTAAGAAAACAGAAGCAAAGTGAAAAAGGAACTGCATGTCTACATATTTTAAAATATCAAGAAGCATTCATTAAAGTGGAGAAGCCGATAATGCTAGTCTTCACTTCCAAGTTTCTAACAAATTGGTTTCAATGAAAAGAAATGTTTTTTATTCAAAGAAACCTGAGATCATACTAAGTACACTAAGCAGTGATTACGGGGAAACATTTCTTCACCCAATGTACAAATGCATATCTACTTGTGTTATAGGATTAATGGACAAATATGAAGGAGAGCCTTGAAAACACCCTTATGGACTGATTAAAGAACAACCTTGAGGCATGCATTTCATTGAAATAATTAGAGTTGTTGTGTGATCATTTTAGAGAAGAGATATTCATCCTATTGATATTGCATATTTAAAAGGATTGATGCATAGATTCATGCAGTAATTCCTAATCTTGGAACTAAGGTAAAGAGAAATGTTAGCACACTTTTCAAGGAAGTTGGGGACCTTATTAAGGGCATACTTCAAGCTTGTTTTATAACTGAGTTGGAACTACTTAAGAACTATTGAAAACTGATTTTTGGAATCGAATCAACGAACTACTTGAAGCATTGATTTGGGGTAGAGTTATTTGCAAATTTGAAGGAGTATTTTGGAAATGTAAAAGGTGTTCTTTCTCTTGCAAAGTTTTTGGCTAAGGTTTTTTTTTAAAGGCATGTTGATGCAATGGTGAAGCTGCATAAGGTTTGAACTAGTTATGGTGAAGTTACATAAGGTTTGATCTAGTTATGGTGAAGTTGCATAAGGTTTGAACTAGTTATGGTGAAGTTGCATGAGGATTGAAAAATGTATAGCCAAAGTACATTAGGATTGAATCGAGATGTATATAAATTTTTTAGCAAATTTATTAGAGACATGAAAAAGATTCCATATATAAGAAACAACTCATGACATATCCTAGTCAATATTTCATATCAATGTGGCAAGCGTGTACCTTCCAAACATAAAGAATGATGTACTAACTCACTATGAAGCAAAAAAGGGGCTTTTATCTCTTCATACATATAACATCTTTATATTATATATCAATATTCACTATAATTTTCATCTAGGTGCTTTTACAATAAGAATAGTAAATCGTTGAAATCCCTAAACTAACAACCACATGAGTCTATTGTAAAGAAATATAAACAAACTTTGAATGTAATCCTATATGTATATTTATGTTCTTTGATATTTGCATATGAAGAGTGGAAACAACTAATGATAAACAAGATTACCTTTCCTTTCGTTCTAGCAGCATGGATAACTTTCAATTGGGACAGAGATTCCTCCAAGTCTAATATATACAAAAATGAAAGTGATGAAATAACATCAGTATGTAGTATTATACAGTATGGATGACACCGACTTACAATTATAGAATTATTAGATAAAATGAAAGGCATGTTTCCAAACTGTAAAATGCATATGATAAGAATATTGTGACATTGGAATTCAATGGTTGTAGGACATATAATCTAAACCCTTAAACACACCCGATGAATGAGCTAGACTCCTTTTCTATTCCTTATTTCGAGGGGTTATCAATGATATTTTTTACTATTGATTTCACTCAATCAGCTACCTTTGTCTCTGTGGATGATGATCTTTCCACCCTTGCCCTTGCATTTTCTCTCAGTGGTTATTTTGGGTAAAAATAATATCACCTGCACTAGCCTCTGCGACTAGGATTTGAACCTATGACTTTGATGCTTCGGGATGGGATGATGGCTATTATGTGACCTTTGTGTTTGTTACTGATAATTTTTACACCACTCACCCTTCTTTCTTTGCTTCATCCGGGAAAAATGTGAGCTTTATAACTACATCATATAGACCTGTAAATGGAGGATGTTAACTATATATCGAGGAGTCAGCTGTCGAAAACGACAAAGTTCCACCCAAGTTCCCACTTATTACATGGAATAAGAAGATCGCTTAGTCACATACCAACATATGTAGTAACTATCGTTTGGTTTGATGGTCGTTCACTTCGTTTATTTACTGCTTATGGGCAATATAGGATTTCTCTAAGGAATTAGTGTAGATTCTCTCCTTCCTTCCAATACGGGTTGTTCCTTCCTTTCTTCATGTGGAACTTCCATGAATCCAGTAGGCTGAAGAAAGGTAATACAAATGAATGCTCTCAATATCCACCAAGCGAGCTGCTTTGCCTTAAGTCCCTGAGCTTTCCTTCATTGGATCTATTATTGGTGTTGGATCAACAGAAAGAGAGAAAGGGTAAGGGATGGTTCAATCTTTCCAATGCATCTGATGGATTCTGGATTCAGATATGACCCTCTATATCTAGATGTTGCTCGTGACTTAGAAACCCAATGCTCCCCATCCCCACCCCATCCTCTCTACAACTACCCTCGAGCTCTACCAATGCTCCCCTGCTTTTGTTTTTTAGGCCACTTCTCCACTCTGTTTGATATTTTCAGGCTGCTTCTCCACGATGTTTAATAATAAAACCCCCTGGATATTGTATATATTTTTAAGCACCTATAATAACCCCCTCGACCCTTAATATGGACCCAATATAATGTTTTTTGTTATATAATTAATAAATCCCCAATATGAATGGACGTGATATGGGTATTGTCCGTCAGCGAAGCCCTCGTGACTTTTTTGGACATCCCTACTGATATTTTGTGGATATCACCTTGTTCGTCCTTTGGTATTTTCATAATCTTTTTGTAAAACAAAAATCAATGAAAAATAATTTTTGTATTAATATAAAAGCAAATATAGTCAAAATATTAATAAAGGAATGCTTTGTAGTAGTATATACATATGGTAAAAAAACATGTTTATGAATAATACATTTTAAATAATTTAATTTTGTTATTGTATGTTTTTTCTATTGTAAGTTTGACAAGTCTCATTGGCCATTTCTTTGGAAACACTTCTTGTATTTTATATATAACTTGATTCTTAAACTCACTCGATTAATTTTTGTACTGTACGTGGAAAGTACACCTATACTTCTTTCCACTATATCCCTCATATTTTTATTAATTGTTTCCCTAATCCCTTAACTTCCAACACCACTCTAGATGAATTGAGGACCAATTCATCATCACTTATACCTTTCATAATTTATACCTCTTAGGACAACATCTCATTTCCTTGATGTTGGTTTCTGCACACCATTACACATATGTGAAATAGATTGTTTGAAACATGTTAGTGAATATTCTTAAGTACGTAATTACTGAAAATTAAAGAAAAAATTCATGTTCATTACCTTTTGATTCACCTAATTCATCCATTTGCAACTTTTTTGTCAAGGTTTTACACTCTTTTGCACACAGATTGGAAACAATATTATCAAGTTTCCTCAAGTTAACTATGCATAACACACATTAAAAGATACACATCATTCAAACTTACATATACTTCAAATATATTAATTTATATTAAAAGTTCAAACAACTTGCCTTCTTCTCTTTCCATGATGTGCTCCTATCATGCTTATTACAATTCATTTTCCTTGATTTTTTTCCAGACATTTTCTATCAATAAACACCCTGGATCATTAAATAGAGAAAATATTTAGTATAATTTACAAATAAATTAAATAAATTTTATTTTACAACATAGTCTGGTAAATCGGTTCCCTTTATACATACATATGCATCAGTGCATCCATAGTATATACACAGAGTGATACCATGGTGCATCTATATATAATGGTGCGTTATATATAGATAATAACATTGGCGCTCATCGTATATATGTATCACATTAACAAATGCATAAAATATTTTTAAAAAACTCTACATTGAACGGTGCTCAATTATAAAAGACGCACATGTGCGTTATACTTTAATGTATGCACCGATAATCATGGAAGCATTTAAAAAACTGACAGGGAAAAGTTTTAGGATCTGATGCAACTGTAAATGGATTATATATAAAGCACAAATCCATTAAATATAAAGCGTATACACCCAAAAAAATACTTAAACTAAAACCTAAATGTGAAACAATAGAGGGGATAAAACCGTAATGTTAAATTTTGTAATCACATAAAACAAAATGAAGTAACAAGAAATAAAATGTTTCAATCACTGAAGGAAATTATGAAAACCTTTTATTTATCTGGAATTTATTGCAAGTATGAGTAGGAACACAAATAATTCATGCATTGAAATAAATCGGAACAAGTTATTTACTTGAAACTTCTACTATGAAGAGTTTTTGTATGATCCACTATAGCTTCAAATTTCAAAAAAACATTATTACTCCAAAGTCTTCCTTAGTGAATGCCCCTTGCAACAAAAACCCCTCAAACTTTTAGAAAAATAATGGAATAACAGTTAGATTTTCTTATATAAACTCAGTTTATGAAATTCACATTTTCATAACAAAATTTGCACTATTTTTTTGCTAGGTTATTTCACATGTGCTAAAGAAAAAGTGTGCAATTTTTTTATTTTTATTTTATCCCTTGGGTACTCTGGTGTGCCTTATAAATATAAGATCATTGGTCCATATATATATATGTAAGTGCATTGTACTTGTATAGAATAGTAATGAATGTGTGCTACGATTTTTCATATTTAAGTGTGCCATAAATCCTTGAGTGCCTTGGTGCAATAGAGTTTTCACAGTGCATCAAATGAGTATAAAATAAAAAAAGTCATATGTATATATCCTCTATTAAAACATAGTGGATATTTTATTTTAAATATCTTGTTGATTATGTTAAATATTAGTGTATGTATTTTTATACACACTAGAGCATTAACACGTAAAAAGTGTATTGATGTGCTAACTTGTAAAGCACATTGATTGCATTAACAATCCCTATGAATGTATGTTTGAATTTAAGATGATACATGCATCCCAAGAATTCTTTGAGAAAACAAACAAATAAACTACAATACATCGTAGTATACATATGCTACTTAAACATGCACAATAATCTTTAAAAATGGTTTGTAAACTATATTTGAAGGTAGATTGTTATATACTTCCCAAATTTTATTTTAGGATTCTAGACATGTATTGAATGCTGATTTGGATGAAATATTGACAGAAAATGTTATAATATCAAATGGATAATTCTTCAAATTCCACCTAATTTTATATTGGTCAAAGTACTTCATCGAGTTCTCTCTTGTTATCTCTAATAACTTTAGATTTTTCATGTGAATAATTATGCATTCAATTTTGAAAAATACTGGTACAAGATAGAGTTCATATGCACAAGATATTCCACTAGTTGAAAATTATCACAACCTCTTATCAAGGGAAAGACACCACACATAGTTGGTAGATAAAATGGAGAGCCACTTTACCCTCCCATAACATGCAATCTTCTAACCACAATCCTAGGTCATCGATGGTACTGTGTTGTGAGCTATATCTCTTTTATGAAACCACAATAGTATGTGGTTATTAAATCTGTATAGGGTTAAAGGAGAACCCTTGGCATGTTACACTCACCCAGTAGATTAATGATTGAATACCTAGTGTTGATGGTCAAATACCTCTTATTGTAATAAAAAATACAATAGTTGATATAGAAGAGGAACATAGGAACATTTCCATATGCTTTTTTTTGAAAAGTTGGAATCTAAAAAAATGATTTTTCGCCCTAAATTGACCAACTCGTTTTCTTCAACTAAGGTAATAGAGAGTTCTAGTGATCCAAAGTATAATATCAATACCACTTAAAACATCTCTACTAGGATATTGAAAAAGTTATATGAACAAAGAGAAAAAACAATCCAAGTACACACTAAGGCCAATTCAATTGTTGGAGGGTAGTAATGAATTCTATCTTCCCATCCATATGCAAAGTAAATACCAAACTTGTACAAAAAATAATTCACATTGAAAATTGGTTAAACATTAGATTATGGCATTAAATAATTATTACAAAAAATTACAATAAATGATTTTAACTAGAGTTTAACAGTATATTGCATATCTAATTTAGATCATTGACACACAATACATTTTATAAAAAAACAACATCAACATGGAATGAAAATGCATATAACTATACATGAATGATATTGACATGATATACATCAACATTAACATCAATAACAATGCGATTTAAATTCTTAATATTTATTAACACGAATCATTAAACCATAATATATGTCAAATATACATTTGAAGACAAATTTAAAATTCATATATATACATGTGGTTAATGATTTCTATGATATAGAGGGTCCTTTAGCTAATCCATAGGAATCGGTATCTCTGCTAGTAGATCCATGCACATAAGTATCTCCTATAATAAAGTTAGGGGCATCTGTACCTCCATGAGATGATATTGTAGAATGAAGCATATCATATATCTCTCCATTAATATATAGATGACCCGATTCAACCATCCTATATATAACACTATGAAATGGAGCAATATATGGTGGTCAATTGAATCGATGAGAAGGATACAGTGGTCATTCTACTTGGTGAGGAGAATAGGGTGGTCAATCAACATGTTGAGGAGGATATGGTAGTCAGTCAACTTGGTGAGAAGGAGAGGGTGGTTGATCAATCCGTGGAGTAGGAGATGATGGTTGTCTCAGTGTGGAGGAGAGGGTGTCTAGTTGACCTATGCAAGAAGGAAAAATTCTCATTCAACATGATGAGGAGGAGAGTGTGGTCAGTCGACCTATGGAGGAGGAGAATTTGTTCCACCAAATTAGTGATGAGGAGATGGTGGGAAGTTGACCCATGGAGGAAAACATGATGGTTTATTGGATTCATGAGGAGGAGAAAGATATGAAGTAAGAGGTGGAGGAAGTGGTTGGTTGACTTTGTGAGGAAGAGGGCGGGTGGTAGTGGAGGAGGAAGTGGATGATCACCACCCTCATAAAATGAATAAAAAAAAGGATGACCATCCATACTCCTCTCTAGTAGGTTGACTGCATTTACAACATGGTGCATAATGATATTATGTCAATTGCATTGTCCCTCCATATATTTGATATCTCTTATTCTGATATGATTTGGTTAACTCGTGTAGGGTGGACTCCCTATTGAGCCAACAATCCACATAATCAATATGTAAGCTCCTGGAAGGATCTATGATCTTTCTTACATAGTAGTTTGGGTATCTGTAACAAAGGCACCTCATTAGAATCATCCATATCCTCATCACGTTGGGGAGGCCCTTTCCCAAGTGCCAATATATGAAAAATAGTTGTACACAACAATAATTAGAATAAGTAAGTAATTTAAAAAATTGTTAGAATAAATTACATATGCATTAAATAAGACAATAAAATCCAACTATATTAATCAAACATAATGCTAATGTTACCTATGGAATATAGTGTCTTGTCTTGGGTAAACAAATTTTTTTGACATCCTCACTAGTCTATCCTTGTGTATGGGTTTTCCACACTATTCATGCTATTATCATCCTCACTTGCAAGCATATCGAGTTTCTTTGGAGTGATCCTACATGGGAACTCTAATTGGACCCTATTGGGAACATATTCCCCCATATGTGCATATGCACCTTGGTCATCGACTTAGGATGGTGGTGGTCAAAATATGTCTGAGTGATTTTAAAACTCTCAAAAATTAAATGAAACAACTATGAATAAAATGGGAATCTTATCCTCCCATCAAACATAGCACAAGAGTGATGTAGATAAAAAAAAAATATCACAAAAATGGCAAACCACTTAATTCATCTAGGAATCTACACTAAATAATATACATAATATAATAGGGGGAAACTAATGCAATTCTAATAAAAAATGTAGTGGGTTAATGTCATGATTGAAAGAGAGAGGTGTTGGGTGTTTTATTGTCTTAATTAATTCACCAAATATTTAATTATCGACCCATGTTTGTAAACTTAGAGTTGACACAAAATATATGCTAAGGTATAAGGGTACCTAAGGTGTCATAGAAATATTTTAACAAAGAAAATATTGAAAGATATTTCAAAATGAAAAACCGAGTTAGACTCCAGAAATTCAACTACTAAGGTAATTAGACTGGGACAAGACCACTAGACTAGAGCAGTATCAATCTATACTACTCTACTCTATAGACTATAAACTATATATAACGGTACTATTCTAAGAAGGTAAACTACCCTTTATAATGAAATCTATTAATTAATTATTCCACTTATTAATTTGTGAATTAGAAAGGCTATAAACAAATTCAGAACTCTTACTATACAAAAACAAGAGAATATATTATCTGAGGCAATCTTATAACTACTTAATATATCTAAGAAATCTAATAACTAAACTATACATGCGATTTGAAAAATATACAATAATTAAACTAAATTCTCTAGTTCCATTCTTCTTGAGGATTTCGAGGATATGCATTCATTGTGACAGGAACTGGAGAAGGAGGTGTATCAAAATGGATTTCAAAAGAAACAAAGAAACTGAATGAAATTAAGTCTAATTTAACTTCTATGAAGAGGTGTAAACTAAAGAGTTTCCAATTACAAGTAATATTAAACATTGTGTTTTATGTTCCACCCATAAGAAAATGTTATCAACAACTAATCTATTAATCAAGGAATGATACTATTTTAACAATTACTTTGAAGTTGGAGGTATACTACTCTCGTGTGAAACAAATGTAAGAGAATACAATATGATTTAGAAGCAAGTAGAAAACTTAATAAAGATGTTTAGTTGAAAATAATTATAATTTAAAAGCAAGTGGAAAACTTAATAAAGATATCTTATTTCTTAAATCAAACCCTATTCTATGAATATCTTCAGTAACTATGGAGTAAGGAGGACAAATCTTATGCTAGAAAAAATAATCAAACTATAAAGAACTAATGTGCTTTATAGACAATAGAGTTAGTAAATTTAATTCTAAATTCAAATTAAATAAGACTAAGGTAAACTAAGCTAAGGGTGAAATTGACAAATCCTATAGCAGAAATGAATGAAGAAATTAGAGACAAAAGATACACAATTCAAAAACAAACTAAGATAAAAGGAAAGAAGGAAATAAGTAATTATAGAACTTAATGGGTACTTTATGTAATTTGAAATAAGGCCCTAACTAGACATATATAACTGCTATTCAATTACAGAAAGTAATGTATTCTCAAAACTAAGAAAACTGCACTTGAAACAAGCATAAAACAAAACAGGGAATATTAAAGTCTAAATGAAGGTCTGAATGGAAGTATAGATAGATGGTCTGAATGACAGTCTGGATGGGAAAAATAGTGTAAATTACGAAGTAGATAACCTAGATGATCCTAACATCAATGGATTTATGCATATGTGGTTGTAAAGTAAAGAAAATGCTAACTAACCTTATTTTAACAATTGAAAGAACAAAATAATAGCTTGTACTAATCTATGGTTAAAATGAGAGATTATTTTCTATTGTTTAATGAGCCAAACGAAAAGATGGCCGAAGTTAATTTACAGTTAAACAAGAATTTATAGAGTTGAATTTAATCACAAAATAAGCCTAAGATACTAAACTAATTAAAATCAATCTAATTGCAAATATAAAACTAGGAAATAGGCTGAAAAGAAAACTGGAAATGACTATGCGCGACTGGCCACTTGCAATTCTGGAAATGAAAAATAGGTTAACAACACAGTATAAATTGTATTATCCACAGGAAACACACATTACATAAGACAAGGAAATAAACAACATCAATTTACATGAGAATTAAACTACCTACAAAAACCAAAAATACAAATGACTTATCTGCAAACAAAGGAATAACGAAAATACAAATGGAGACCTCTGGTTGTTGAGGGGTCCTTCTCAGCAATCAGGGGTTGCGCTTAGATTAATCAACCACTCACGAAAACAAATACATAGATTCACAGCTGGAAATAGAACTTGTATTAAATTCGAAATAGAGTTTACAAAATTTCTTTGCTAATGACGACTGACTAACTTGACTCTCGTTTGGAGACGACTTTATATAGTTTTACATGGATGAGCAGGTCGACCCTTTCATTGGTTGACCTATCCACAAATAGAAAACCTTAACGTCTGAAAAAAAAACCATGTAACAATTTGTGACAGTGCACAACCATCTTCCTAATCCTTCGCACATCGGTTATCCTCGCGCGGACTGCACATGTATGGATCTGCGTTGACGTGGGCATAGAGCATATTGTCTAGTTGAGAGGATAGGATCCTGAGTCTTCTAGATCAAATACTCTTGTATCAACAGCATGCATGGCTTAACAGATCAATGAAACTGTTCTGTGCTTTAAACGCTTGAGTATATTCCAACTAACAAGGCATGGGTTGATCGGAGGACTGAATGACAAGCTGGACACAACTGTGTGGGCTTGGCATGAATGTGTGTCCATATGAAGGCTGATTTGGAAACCATAGTTTACAAATCAAGTCTATGTATCAGACACATTTACAAATATCACATAATTACTAATAAAATTATGAAATAACGAAAATCAACCAAGACTTGCATAAAATTTAAATACTTTCGTACCTGGGGTTGATTAATAAGCTGAAAGACAAGAAGTATACCAAAAGGTGACAAAAGTGGTGCCAAAAGAGAAAATTGACAGCCAAAAATAGTGACAAAATCGGGATCAACACTCCCCCAAACCAAAGAGTTTCCAAGTCCCACTGAGAGAAATAGAAAGGAATTTAGGAAGAAGTCTGAGTTGCATTAGCAACTGCCTTCGACTTAGCATAGGAAACGAGAGATTTGAATTTCAAATTCATGGCCTGTGCCTTTAGAAATTTGCACCTCTCCTGACAAGATTCACATGAAGAGGTGATGGCCTTGTTAAGGTCCTTAACAACCTTGACTTGTAGACGTATCTCCTTGTTCTCTTGACGAAGATCATCAATTATCTCAGCATATTTCTTATTTTGGCTTGCCGACTATGCTAACTCTTGAGTTAGTTGATCTATTGTCTGTGGATCCAGAGTAAATGGATATGCGAGGCATTTGGAATATTATGGAGGACTCAATTTTTTGGATGGTGTCTCAATGTCAATAGAGGGGATTTGTTCTCCAGGACCCATGCCTTGGGAATATGGAGAAGTGGTCTCAAGAGAAAAATCCTTGAGCAATTTATCCAAGACACTGGCCAATGTAAATAGGGGTGAGTCAGAGACGGGTTCATCCACTTCAACCATACTATCTGGATGATCGGACTAAAGGGTAGGATGAATGGTGATCTGAACGAACTTATGCTTCTTGTTCTTGGTTCAAACTTGTGGAAACAGTATAAATTCAGTGGCCACAAGGTTGACAAAGGTAGGTGAATGGGCAGGTGGACTCGCTTCTGGTGTATCTTCATCAATATGCACCATTTTGGGGCTTTTCTTTTCTGTGGAAGGGGTTTGACTGGGTTCATGATTACGGGTATGCCGAGGATGGTTCCAAGAGTCAGGGGTTTTGGCAAGGGGTTTCTTGACCAAATGAGGGTTCAGAACTTCAAACACAAAGCTATCCCAAGTTTCCCCCTTTACCTTCAACTGATGACTGATTAAAATTTTAATAAGACAATGGAGATATAGGATACCAGAGGAATTAATGGTATTTTTCCTAATTTGACTCAACATTTTCTCTAGGCTCTCAGAAAATAAAAAGGAAAATTTAAGGCCTGATTATTAACAAAATGTGCCAATAATCTAAGGTGACAAGCTTTAAAAATGGTGTACTTACCCTCAGATGTGATCAACCAGATGATGACAGTTAAGGAATCAAGATATTCAGGCTTAAACCACTCCCTGTGGAACCCTTTTGTAACTGCAACATGTTAGTATTCAGCACTGAGAGCGAATTCATGAGTCATCCGTGGAAGAAAGAGGTGCTTGTGCCAACGGAAACCTTCCCTAGGCAGTTTTGTGGCCAACACAATAGACTCCTCATCCACCAAAATGATGAGAGGGCCAACCTTAGGCATTTTTCCATCAAATTTTTTGGCAAACAACAGGGATATCTAGTCATCGTGGCCATCAATAATATAGAGGAATGGACCCCATCCGACGCGAAGAAACACTTCATGGCATGTTTTAAACTTAGGGAGATGAAGCAAATCCTAGTAACTACCAAGCTCATAGCAGATCGACATTGTTAAGCAGAGGTTGAGGAATGAAAATGGATACAGGGGGTACAAAATATTGCAAGAGACCCGACTTGAGAGACTCAGGAAAGATGAGGTAGGTAGAATGAAATGAAATTCACACAAGGGTTAGTTTAAAATGTGATCCGTTCAGAAGGTTGAATGATCTTGAGCAGATATTTAGCATGTTTGGGTGATCACGCTATCATGGAAAGATCTTGAATTATGTGCCATCATAAAGATGCATGCATTGGTGAATTTGAATGGTTCTGATATATTCAACCATGTCCAAAGTAAACTTTGGAAAGGTTGAATGAATTATTCATTACGGAATTTATATAATGCATTTAAAACCATAATGACTTTGATTAGTAGAATGATAGAACACTTGAAAATTTCCGCGTGTGATTTGATAAGAGGGTAAAGGTAATGATAATCGAAAAAGATATTGAAATCATTTCATATCAACACGGGGTTAAACGATCTGTTAAATGTGGTAAGAATGAATCCTAATGAAATCAAAATGTTTTTATAAGCATATGAATAAGAATTAATAATTATGGGTATGGTTTAATAAATTAAACTCTTTTCCCAAAGTTAATACTAACATAAATTAACTGCTTGACATATTAACCTAACTATGATATTATGGTTTCATTTGGATCGTCATTTGGAATTCCATTTGGACCGGCTTCAACCCTTCCTATGATCCTTCATATGGAACCTCTATACAAAATGCGCATTGCTGGATCAAACTGCTGCTAGTTATGCAACAAATTTTCTGGGCTGTCAGCACACAATATGATGATGTAAACCAACTTTATTAAACCTTAGTTGCACTATCCATCACAGATTAAAACAATATTCCACTAATTGTATTATCTTGAAAACACCTATACTTTTGTCAGAAATAATCGAATATTTTTATAAATATTCAGAAAGTAAAAACAGTTCTAACCTTCCCCCAAACCAAAAATATGGCATGTCCTCAAGCCATCAAAGAAAAACTGATTGATTTCCAAATAGTTCTAACATGTTGTTATTATTTTCGTAAGAAAAAGAAATACTAACTACTAAATGGAGATGATTCAGATATGTATTTTCATCAAAAATAATAGTGCTTAGGAATACCATACAAATAATGATAGTATAACTGATGCGAAAAATGCCATAGAAAAAACTAGTCATCCATGCCTCATTTTAAGAATCTCTTGTCACCCAAAGAATATTTTAAGTTCACCCTAGAATTTGTGAGATTTCTATAGTTATGGGTCCTATTTCCTGGATAATCATATCCTAGGTATTGGTTGAATTAGATGACCAAGTCCAAGTTCAACTTACAGCCATTCTCTAATGACACTATAAATAATTGGCCGAAACATGTGTATTTTTTTTTCTCTTTTTTTTCTTTCTTTCTTTTATTTTTTATTTTTTTATTTATTTATTTTTTCTTTTTTATGAACCATGTGCATAGTGATGCATTAACTAGATCTCTTTTACCCGATATTTCCCCACTACCAGCAGGCCTGTTTAGTACCCTGACGGGTTTATCTTGGTACCATGCAAGCATAGCCCTACTACTAGCAAGCCTGTTCAATACCCCGACGGGTTTACTTGCATTTACCAAGCTTCCTTGTTTAAAATGTTACTTAGCATGGACTCATTGCCAATGAACCTGTTCAGTACCTCGACAGGTTTTCTTTGTATAAAGTTTTTAATATGTGGAAGCCAGTTGGTGCTTAGAGCGTGTTAAGCCCGCTAAACACATAATTCAATTTTTTAGAGCAAACCTTATAAGTAACTTTTTTGAATAATGGCCTAAATTATAGATCATGTCAAAAGATAATAACTTAAATATGTCTCTTGAAATATCAGTCTATATTCTTCATAAAAGTTAAGTAATGTTCCCCACAAGCAAGAATTTCACTTACTCTTGAGTTACCTCAAAAATCCTTAAGAGACCAGTTTTGATAATGAGTATAGGATGGACCAGTAGTCCGTAGGTGTGAGATAGAACTTTGAAGAACACGATGATTAGAGTAGGTCTTAAGCAATTGTTTAAATGATAAGTCTGAAATGTGCATATCTGAATCAAGTATGATAAAATCATAAGGAATCATTGAAGAAAGTGGGTAGAGATGATATAGAGAACATTTTAAGTTCATTATAAATTCCAACTTTTTAAAAACAAAGAGTTAGGATATATTATGAGTTTTTAGAGCACTTCCCTTTTTAGGCAACATTTCATGAGCCGATTAAAGAGACAAGGTTCTTGTAATCATATTGCAAAACCACTTGTCAGATGATTTGAATTTATTCCCAACAAAAACATATGTATTGAGAAAAAATCATATAAAATTTATCAAAATTTAGACAAAGGAAAGGAGTCTTCCTATTTTATTTGAAAAAATTCCATAAGCTGAATATAAAACTAAATTCCCCGTATAAATGTAGTCAGCTTGTTAGAAATGACTTTTATTTATTTAAAGAAATAAATATATATTTACATATATACATAAAGAAATCACAAAATAATTTAAGAATCAAGAGGAGGAGGAATGACTTCCTCTTCAACCAACTCCATCTCGTTTTGTTGTAAGACATTCTTCAGAAAATCTTGTCTAGATATCGGTTGATGATAAAATCTAAGTCTATGTCCATTTATGACAAAAAAAGGTTTGTGAATCATCAATTGTCTTAATTTATATTGACCCATTATCGAAGGGTGTAACTACCTCATATGGACCCATCCAACGGGTAGTTAATTTTTCTTTGAAATTTTTATATCTTGAGTCGAATAGTAATGCCCAATCCCTGGTATTAAACTGCTTTTGCTTAATAATTTTTTCATGCCATTTCTTTCATTGATTTTGTATTAACACTATCCTTTGGATTGCATCTTGTTTAATCTCATCTAATTCATTAATCTGTAAAATTCGTTGTTTTTGTGCCTCTTCCAAATCCATACCTAATTGTAGAGCCATACGAAAAGTCTTAACTTGGAATTCAATAGGTAAAAGGACTTGTTTCTCATATACTAGCTCATAGGGAGTATGTCTAGTAGTGTTTCTCCAAGTTATTCTATAGGCCCACAAGGCCTATGGGAGTCTATCTGCCCAATCCTTATGATGGAGTTGAATAGTTTTGGTTAATATAGCTTCCAATATCTTATTGGTTGATTTTACCTGACCATTAACTTGTGGATGGCAAGGTGAGGATTTACAATTTCGGATACTATACTTTGTGGTAAGTTCTTTCATCAATTTAGAGGTGAATTGAGAACCTTGGTCAGTGACAATTTCCCTAGGAACACCAAACTGAGTAAATATCTCTTCACATATAAATTCTACCACAGATTTCTCTGTGGCTCGAAACAAAGCTTTAGCTTCTACCCATTTGGTGACATAATATGTGCAAACTAGGATGTACTTCTTTTTGCGGGACATGGGAGAGATTGGTCCTACAAAATCAAGAGCCCATTTCTCAAAAGGCTCAATCATGAACTGAGGTTGTAAAGGAATCTCATTAGATGACGTAGGTCTACCCATTCTTTGGAAACTGTCACATCCTCTAACATACTTGACAACATCCTTAAAAATGCTTGGCTAGTAATACCCATAATGCAACACTTTGTATGTTGTCTGTTTGCTAGAAAAGTGTCCTCCACATGGCCCATCATGGCATGCATGGAGGATTTTTGTCATCTCGTCCTCCCATACAAATCGTCTGATAATAAGATCTGGGTCGATACGAAAAAGGTCATTATCAACCTGAGAGTAATTAGAACTGTGGACGGCAACTCAACATTTCTCATGTGGGGACAAGTGGTTTGGTAACTAACACATATTTCATTAAATTTGGAAATATTCTATTACAAGGGCTTCATCCACATTGAGGTTTTTGGTAAATCTCTAAATACATATTCTATTAAATCTAGAAAAATCAACTCAAAGAACTATTCCATTAAATTTGGAAGAATTAATCCAATGAACTATTTTTTCAATTAATATATATATATATATATATATATATTTATTTATTTCAAGTAAAACTTTAGTATTCAACCATTCAAAAGGAAATATTACATCTCAATTAGAACTAGATGGGTTAGATCTAGAATTTAGAACTTCCGCTAGATTGAGTTCTTTCAAAATGAGCAAAGTCATAGCCTTTGAATCCTTACATAATTTCTATTAATATTATTTATAGTTTGCATTAAATGTTAAGTTGATTAAATTATTTTATGACATAATACCAACATTGTATTTGTTACTACAACAATTATAAACATTGTCATAGTAATTATTTTTGTCTTTGTTGAGTATGTTGTTTTATTTTTGGAAGTTGGCACCACTTATAATCAAAATGAGAAAATATTTTATGACTTTAAAGTCTAAGTTTTAGTCTTGTAATAATTAAAGTAAACTATGAATTAAAATAGCAACATAATTTATTATTGTTGTTGTTGGTAATGGTAGTGTATTAAACACTGAGTTGATGAATGTTTACTTTATGAATAATAGATTAATGTGAGAAATTTTTTACCTATAAATTTATTTAATGATATTGATGTTAGTAAAGCCTCCTTTATTTATTAATATTAATTATTTTAACAATAAAAATCAATTATGAACTAGAATAGCATTACTAAAGTATAGTTTGATTTTTTTCATATTCAAGATGAAAAGAAGAAAATCAACTGAACTAATTATTGCAAGCGTTCATTATTTATTTATGAAGTATTTGAACAATGTCTTTAACTGAAAAGAGCATATTTTATTGAAAATATAGATATATTACAATATTTATATTATCATTAATATTTTATATCATCTATTAATTTATGTTAGGGCACGAAGGAATCGAACCACCATCATCATGCTTGTAATGCAGGTGCTCTTCCATTGAGCTAGTACCCTTTACAACATGGGGGGAGAGGGACTGTGTTAACACCTATATTACACCTTTCTAATCCTATGTGACAAATCAAAATTATGAAAGTCTTAGACTTTGATTATTTCAAAATGATGAAATTCTTAAGACTTTGATTCCTTACATAATTTCTATTAATATTATGTATACTTTGTATTAAATGGTAAGTTGATTAGGTTTATGTAAAGACATAATTATTGTATATGATATTATGATAAATCAATTGAATTATAATTTGATATGGTAACTAGTACATTGTTGTTGTTGAGTTCCTGTACTAGTAGAAGGTTGGCACAATTTTAGAATGACCCATTTAAAAACTATTTAATGGCATAATACAAATGTGTTTGTTATTATAACAATTTTAATTCTTGACATAACAAGTAATATTGTATGTGTTGAGTATCATGTTGTAATATATTAGAAGGTTGGCAAAATCTTACAAGTGACAAGAAAAACTATTATATATTAAATGTTACTATGCTAAGTTTATTATTTTAATTATCAAAAACAATTATGCATTAAAATAGAAATCTATTTTATTTATATTACTATTATTTGTATTTTCTAATAAAATTTAAGTGGATCAATGATTATATCATTAAAAATAGATTGTAGTAGATTTGTTTACATATTATTATTAAATCTATTTAATGACATTAATAATCAATGTTTGTTGCTATTATTAACTTGGAATTTCATTTAATTGAAATTATGTTAACTAATGTGTCTAGGTTGAGTTACCATAGTAAGTCTAAGTCTTTTTTTAGTATGATGTTTTATTTTTGGAAGTTGGCACCGCTTGATAATGGACAAGAGAAAATATTTTATGACTTAGGGTAAAAAAGGTTTTATCTTAGTAATGATTAAAATATATTATGAATAAGAAAATAGACATAATTTATTATTATTATTGTTGGTGGTGGTGGTGTATTAAAAACTAAGTTAATGAATGTTGATTTTATGAATAACAGATTTATGTGAAAATTTTACCTATAAATGTATTTAATGATATACTTTGATTATCATTAATATTTATATTTAAGTATTAAAACAAAAGTCACCAATATTTGACTAGTGAA
>LPNX010068701.1:50928-63140 GCA_001517045.1 Pseudotsuga menziesii
TATTTGATATTTGCATTGGATGGACTACAATAGAAATGTCCAAAACATATCTATAGATTTTCCTATAATTTATTGTTCATACAAAAAAATATGGCATAAATGAAAAATGTGAATTATATATATTGTTCTATTCAAGTTTGTTTGAATAGAATGTTTTTGCCAATATTGTAATCTCAGAAGGAACAAGATCAATCATATAATTTCTCATAGCCTCCATAGTATAATGAGCTTTGAATGACACTCTTTTCATCCTTCCTACTCTTTCCAACCTTCCATCAACTACTAGATAGGCAAGCCTAAATTTTTCTTCACTAACATATGAGCTATTAATACACAATAATCCATTTGGTATTGTATCATGAATTCTTCCAATTAAATTATATCTGGATAGAACAAGGAATGTAAGAGGACCCATAAATGTTTCTTACATACCATAAGATATTTAGTGCTTGTAAGTTGAAAGCAGTATGTGCAAAGGGAAATAATGATCAATGTTATTAAATAATAACAAAATAGTGATATTATCTCCACAAAGTAGTATGTTAACATTGCATAGTACATATGGATAATAATGGATCTCCACAACGTGCCTAGAAAATATACACAAATGATACCACATATTACCCTTGATAAAAAAACATGCAATATAGTGTTTCTTACTTTTCAATATCGCATATGCGATATATATCGCAAGTGCGATATATTGCATATGCGATATATCACATATGTGATATTGAAAAGAAAAAAATAAAATAAAACAGAGGCCGTAGGCCCCTCAAATTTCATTTGCACAGGATCGAGACAATGAAAAACCGCAAGGGCGAAATAACACAAGTGCAATTTGCATTTTAGCTTTTCGAGGTCAAGTTCGAGGTGGATTGCTCCAATGGAAGGTAAATGCTAGATTATCCTTTTCACTTAGTCTTCCATTCTTTAATTTTTTCCATAATTTTATTGTTTTTATAATTATTTTAAACAAATTTTAAAAAAAATTTGAATGTTCAATCAAATAATGATTAAAAGTAAAATAACTTGTATTTTTTTGTTTAAATCTTAACAGACAACACAAATGAACAACACAATGTGGAAAACCCACCCTCTAATAACCCACAACAACCTAACCCACAATCTAACCTAGAACAACCTAATCCACAACAACCCAACGCACAATCTAACCCACAACAACCTAACCCACAACCTAACCCAAACCCAAACCCAAACCCGGAGGGGGAACAAGATAGAAACACACAGATTATTGCACGCTTAGCATCATTGAGGCACCTTAGCTCATATATTAGAGGGGGGGATCATTTGAGAGAGTCTTTAGCTGATGCCTTGGACACAATAACAGACACAATTGCCGATGCCCAAGGAACTTTGTACAACATTACCTCATACAGAGAATCTAGGAGGCAATACTACTCTGATGGATTGACTCATAAAGACATCAAAGCCCTTAAAATTACAAGAGACCAGTTATTTTCATTATTCTGGGACCCTAGCATCAGATTGGTTCCACCCACCAGTTGAGCACACATTTCCATAGACTGGTGCAATGAACCAAATAGAAAGGCCAATTGGATGGATAATTGGTATATGGTATTCAATGAAGATCCCCATGGGAATAGGGACATCCCATTTTATTTCCTTAGGAAGCTATATGCAGAATTCATCCTAGGGAAACATGTTAACTACTTCAATCTCTTAGGAAACCAGGGTGTTGGTCATGGGATGCCCCAAGATAGGGAAGGTGCCAGGACAGATCCTAATCATGTGCCACACCCACCACGCACACCAAAACCCCCTCAGGTATATCCTCCTGCAGGTCCTGTGATTGAGTATACACAGGAGGCATTATTTGACATGGCAGATACATTGCTTCAGCATGGGACTGATGTCCAAGGAAATGTAGACCAAGGGGCTAGAAATTCTAAGGCAGACCCATCTACAGATCACAGAGGAGATGTAGAGTCTTCAGAGCGTCATGTTACTCCACACCTTTCCACATTGTGTGGAGGCATATGCTATGGCCCTGCTTCCAACTTTCGAGACGATGGATTACTTCGCTTTGTAAGTAAAACTCATTATTTTCATATTATATTTTGTTTCATGTCAAAATGTTCAATTTTTTCGCAATTTATTTCTATTTAATTATCTAAAAAATTATGTGAACAAATATACAGAGCTAGTCCCATGGCACACCACAGTCGCATAGTCCGCCGATCAACATTGAGAACATTGATGCAGCTGTCAATATTGCTTATGGGTTTGGTTCTTCACCAATAGGGGTAAGAACTATACTTGTTAATTTGTCAAATTTATTTACATATTTATAGTATAGATTGTAACATTCAATATGTATCCTAATTTTGAGACAACATGTTTTATGCAGGTTGACCAGGATGAGTATATTGTATCACAACCTATTTCCTCTCATGCAGAGGTAGATTCGCAGACACAGGTATTATTTGAAATATGCTTTTAATTATGTTTCGCTTTCTTTGGAAAAATCATTTTGCAACTTTATGGCTTTGACATATGTTACTTTATGTAGGAACCTATTGTGATAGTGGTGCTTGAAGAGCACCAAAGCTAGGTTGTTGTCAACCCACCTCTTCCCCCTAGCCAGGCATGTATGTTTCACTTTCTTTGGTAGTTCATCATTTTCCTTCCAGGTAGTATATATTTCTTTGATTCACTATTTTATATGAAATTGACATATATATGTTACTTTATATGCAGGCCCCTAGTGAGGCACCGGTGCATGAAGAGCACCAAATCGGTGGCCCACCTTTGATGAGCCAGCATGTATGTTTATGTAGATCGCTTTCTTTGTACATTTGTTTACATATCTTTCTCTGATTTGGTGCTTGAAGAGACCCAAATTGGTGACCCTCTCCCCCCCCAATGTACATTTATATTTGTTGACATTGGCATATATATATATATATATATATTTTTATGCAGCCTAATAGTGAGAAAGTGGTGCAAGAAGAGCACCCAATTAGGGTCGCTGTTAGTGAGGCACCAGGACCCGTGATTACTTACTCACATACAGTAAATAGAAATGTTATTTTGGTTTTGGAATTTGAACAAATGTACATAGAATTTTTAAAGGTTGGTAAATTAACTTACAAAATTTGGTTTTTCTGCAGTCTCCACTGATGAGACCTATCCCTCTTATTCAGCGATGGGGATCACCAATGAGCAGTCGCAAAAGAAAGCTACACTTCTCCGAAGACTCTGGCAGTGGAATCAAAACTGGGGATAACTAGAAAAAATGTATAGGGGCATACATAGATGTAACTTTTTGTTCATATGTACACACATATGTACTTTTTGATCCACTATTTTGTATTATGGCCATGTGGCATGGCAATTTTTGTACAACATTATTGCTATACATATATAATATAAATCAAGGTTCAAATTTATACATATATATGGTTGACTTGGTCTTTGAACATGATATGTGTTGTTCACCTATGTGATATAATGATATGTGTTGTTCACCTATGTGATATAATGATGTGTGTGGTTAATGCATGTGTGCTAACTTAAATGAATTTCCAATACTTAAAGGAAGAATTTAAATGACTCATCAACTTTTTAACATCATACAATTCTAACATACAATAACATACCCTGATTTACAAACAGTAACACACACTAACATACTCTACAATTCTAACATACACACAATAACATACTCTACATTACCCTACGACACTAACATCATACCATACTATGATACAATAACATGTACCATAACATAACATACTAAAAATATGTACCATTTAACACTAAGTCATGCATGCATGTGTAATATATACCATATCATACCCTACAATACCCTATGATACTAGTTCATCATACCATACTAACATACATCATGTACCCTACAATCCCTAAATTGGTTGAAGTAAACCCTAGTTGGTGCATGCAAATTTGTGTTCATGAAATCCTAGTTGGTGATGCAAGTATTGGTGATCATGTGTTTCTAGTTCTCTCTCCTAACTTGCATGATTGCTCACCAAACCCTAGTTCCATCTCATACCTTGGTAACCCTAGTTGGAGCATGCAAATTGTTGTTCATGAAAGCCTAGTTGGTGCATGCAAGTATTTGTGATCATGTGTTTCTAGTTCCCTCTCTTAACTTGCAAATTTCTCACCAAACTCTAGTTCCATCCCATACCTTGGTAACCCTAGTTCCACCACGGGATTTTAATTCCATCTCATCAAAATACCCCAATAGATAATATCACACAAAATACTACATGATCTTTGCAAATGTGCCAATTTCAAAAATTGTCCAAAAATTTCTCCCATGTTGGTCCTATATGGGAGAAAAATCCCAATTTCAAAAATTGTCCAAAAATAATAATAATATTATTATAGAAAATATCCAAAAACACACATAGTCTTATACATCCAAAAAACTGTATGAACCAAAAGATTATCTAACTCAGCCAAAATAGTGAAATATATACATAGATATTACATGTCACCTTTATTTGAATCACAAGGAAGAAACCAAATAGGGCCGTTCAATTATCTCTTCTAACTCCATATCTTCCAGAATTTGACCTGCTTTAGGAAGAGAATCAACAATAATGTTTAGTTCCCCAAAAAATGCTAAAAATAAATGTACTAAAGAGTAGCAGTATTTGACAATTAGGTCTTGTTTAACATCCAATTTATAGTGAGATCCTAGTCAACAAAAACCTAGAGAGTTTTTACACCACCATTGAAAGCACATTTCATCAAGAGCATTGAGGCCATTAATTATGTAAATTTGTTTGTTCCAATTCCAGTTCCAACTTTATACTTACTAACATGCATATCAAAGAAAAATAAGATGCCATGTGATACTAAAATTCGGATCACTTTGATATGCACCATCAAGGAAACCCATGACTTTGATATGTAAGCTACCATGGGAAAAGAATTAGATACATGTGTTTAGTGTACTTTTTGAGACAATTCTTGAATAAGAGATTAATTCTTGAACAAAAGAATGATTTTTTCCTCAAATAGAATTAAGAACTAAGTTCATCCCTAGCCAAATCCCCCATATGACCATATACAAATAATTACTTTAAACATTTTGAGTTCTCTTTTTCCATACCAATGCCACTAACAATCATAATAAAAGCACATCTCATACCTTGTTCCATATCATAAATCACATCTCATAACTTGCATGATTGCTCACCAAACCCTAGTTGGACATCTCATACCTTGTCTTGACCCTAATTGGAGCATGCAACTTGGTGACTCATGAAAGCCTAGTTGGTGCATGCAAGTATTGGTGATCATGTGTTTCTAGTTCACTCTCCTAACTTGCATGATTGCTCACCAAACCCTAGTTGGACATCTCATACCTTGTCTTGAGCCTAGTTGGAGCATGCAAATTGGTGACTCATGAAAGCCTAGTTGGTGCATGCAAGTATTGGTGATCATGTGTTTGTAGTTCACTCTCCTAACTTGCATGATTGCTCACCAAACCCTAGTTGGGCATCTCATACCTTGTCTTGACCCTAATTGGAGCATGAAACTTGGTGACTCATGAAAGCCTAGTTGGTGCATGAAAGTATTGGTGATCATGTGTTTCTAGTTCACTCTCCTAACTTGCATGATTTCTCACCAAACCCTAGTTGGACATCTCATACCTTGTCTTGACCCTAGTTGGAGCATGTGCAACTTGGTGACTCATGAAAGCCTAGTTGGTGCATGCAAGTATTGGTGATCATGTGTTTGTAGTTCACTCTCCTAACTTTCTTGATTGCTCACCAAACCCTAGTTCCATCTCATACCTTGTCTTGAGCCTAGTTGGAGCATGCAAATTGGTGACTCATGAAAGCCTTGTTGGTGCATGCAAGTATTGGTGATCATGTGTTTCTAGTTCACTCTCCGAACTTGCATGATTGCTCACCAAACCCTAGTTGGACATCTCATACCTTGTCTTGACCCTAATTGGAGCATGCAACTTGGTGATTCATGAAAGCCTAGTTGGTGTGCATGCAAGTATTGGTGATCATGTATTTCTAGTTCCCTCTCCTAACTTGCAGGATTGCTCACCAAACCCTAGTTCCATCTCATACCTTGTCTTGAGCCTAGTTGGAGCATGCAACTTGGTGACTCATCAAAGCCTAGTTGGTGCATGCAAGTATTGGTGATCATGTGTTTCTAGTTCACTCTCCTAACTTGCATGATTGCTCACCAAACCCTAGTTGGACATCTCATACCTTGTCTTGACCCTAATTGGAGCATGCAACTTGGTGACTCATGAAAGCCTAGTTGGTGTGCATGCAAGTATTGGTGATCATGTATTTCTAGTTCCCTCTCCTAACTTGCAGGATTGCTCACCAAACCCTAGTTCCATCTCATACCTTGTCTTGAGCCTAGTTGGAGCATGCAAATTGGTGACTCATGAAAGCCTAGTTGGTGCATGCAAGTATTGGTGATCATGTGTTTCCAGTTCACTCTCCTAACTTGCATGATTGCTCACCAAACCCTAGTTGGACATCTCATACCTTGTCTTGACCCTAATTGGAGCATGCAACTTGGTGACTCATGAAATACTAGTTGGTGTGCATGCAAGTATTGGTGATCATGTGTTTCTAGTTCACTCTCCTAACTTGCATGATTGCTCACCAAACCCTAGTTGGACATCTCATACCTTTTCTTGACCTTAGTTGGAGCATGCAACTTGGTGACTCATGAAAGCCTAGTTGGTGTGCATGCAAGCATTGGTGACCATGTGTTTCTAGCTCCCTCTCCTAACTTGCATGATTGCTCACCAAACCATAGTTCCATCTCATACCCTGTCTTGAGCCTAGTTGGAGCATGCAACTTGGTGACTCATGAAAGCCTAGTTGGTGCATGCAAGTATTGGTGATCATGTGTTTCTAGTTCACTCTCCTAACTTGCATGATTGCTCACCAAACCCTAGTTGGACATCTCATAACTTGTCTTGAACCTAATTGGAGCATGCAACTTGGATTCTGATTTGTACATGGCAATGTAATTAAATGTATATTAAACTAAAAACATCAAGAAATGTAAATTTCAACAACTCGAGAGCTTGTTATTTTCTGAACTATATTGGTGGTGTCTAAAGACACCATTCTTGGCACCTCCAATGTGCTATAGATGGTGTTTGTATCCTAGGCAAACGAAAGGATAGAAATTAGTAACATCATAAGAAAGAAAAGAGAACCCAATGAAAATGTGTAAACATGGTTTATAGATAACTCACCCGATATTGTGCGATCGTGTTTATAGTGTTCAGTATCCTCTGAATAATATTATGTCTATGAATGGTATATGTCAATCACAGGTTTAGTACATTGGTAATATAGTAAGGCTAAATAATGGAAATTTTGCTTCAGAATTCACTTTTAAAAATGTTAAATAATGCACCTGACAATGCACTCATAAAAGTAGGCCATCAGGATCATCTCTGGTGACGATGATGTCCATCAATATTTCGTGCTCTATATGAGGTAGCAAGTATTGTACATGTGACCTATTTTTGTGAGCAAGTGTGCGGAGCTTGATGTTTATACCAACTACTAGGTTGGTGAAGTGGTATACAATAGCTCCTGGTCTATAATCCTGATATACATACCCACCCTTCCTTTTCTGTTGTGTTGCAAGTGTCAAGTACTCCCCTTTTATAACCATCGAGCCGGTTGGGAATTCAATATTTTCATCATTTGTAACAGGTTCTAAAAGGGTTTGTTTCCCCTCTAAGCAACATGCCAACCAATAGTCAGAACCCCATTCATTATTTTTTGGGGCAACCATTGCATATATCTGACCTGTGAAAGGAAATAGGTTGAGTTAACAATACATTTTGTAAATAAGGTCTTGCATTTCTAATTTCTACATAAATTAAATTCTACAAAGGTCGAGTAAATAATACATAAATGCATTTTCTTATTTAGGTACTACTCATGTACCTGCTTGTATGAGATCCGATATGTGATCATAGTCTATAGAAATATGTGTTTGATCATCTTCCAAATGGTCTATTTCATTACCCCCATTGAAATTGGTGCCAAGTGTCACTCGATCCCATGTATCAACGGTATCCATATCCTCACAATCACCCCATTCACCGATGCTACAGGAACTGCAAAAGCAAGCCTTCAATCTTGTCCAAATTTGTAGGACCGAGTTGTCTAAGCTTCTAATTGAATGAAACTGTCGAGTTCCATGCACTATGTTCAACCAAGGTGTTTGTAATCGGTCCACATTTGTAACCTCCCAGAATATTCTTCGCACTAAGTGTTTCCTTGTTGCTCATTCTCCCATGACAGATGCACACCATTCGACTATAGATGCAGCGTCTCGAAGGCAAGCACCTGTAAAATTCATCTCGTCCCTTCAAAGGGCAGTTTTAATGCATGCACCAGCACCATCGTGCTCTCATTTTCCATGACCAATTTCAAAGTAGTTCCATACATGTGGCACCTTGTATTTTATGTGGAACAAACAAAACCATTCAAATACACGTGCATTCTTGAACTGTCTAGCACAACCATCTGACCAAGTGAAATGACAATAAAATGGTATATCCATAGCTATCACGTGATCATAGAATAATTTAAAGCAATGTTGCATGTAATGGATGTCATGGGTCCAGTCGTCACTTATGTAGGAGTGAATTTCTTTCAGTATCACACGTTTCTCTTCATTACTATCTTGCCCATGTCGATACGTGATATGCACCATTATGCTGACCTACTCTGAGTGATAGTATTGACTTTGAATTTCATTTTTTGGTTGTAGGGTGTAATTTTCCACAAAGTCAACCACTGATAGTATTGTTCCGAGAGGGAAGGTGTCCTGGCATATTTTGAATTGCTCATCTTGCCACCGTGCCATATCGACATGTTGAATGTACTGTTGGGTCTTTCCATGAAACTCTGGAATAAAATCACATACTCACACCTAGTACATGAATATTAATATGTCAATAAACCACATAAAAAAATGTGTACATGAATATTAATTTGTCAATATTCAAGAATTTACCTGTGAAGTCACCAATTTAATCTCCCTGCTTTCTTTCCCATCATTTATCTGATATGTCTCATATTGATAGTTCTGCTTCTCGACAATTGCATTCCCGAATGCTTGATCTTCACTTTCATGGATGCAATCAGACCATAAGGATAGCCCACCACAATTTTTACAAGAACCGTCTACACATTTTTTTAAGTAATGTGTTTTCCCATATTGCCACGGACACATGATGCTATGGATGAAATCTCTGGAAGACATTGGCGGTACTGTACTTGAGCATTCTTGCACATGGTTAGGTTGCAAAAAATGACATATATGTGCAAATGTATGGTAATATAGGTCAAACTCTATGTGGTATCTACAACAAGTGTTCCAGATGGTATTGATTCTAACATACCAAGGCTTGCATTTTTCAAAAGATCTTTTCCCAAGCCTTAGCTCTACGTGGGCAACTTTAAACATCTCGAACAATTGAGTTTGTGTCATGTCAAGATAATGCTTAACATGAGGTTCAGTGTGATGAGAACCCCTACAATGTTTTAACACATCCTTCGTGTTAGAAGAAGGCCTAGTGTTATCATGCCAAAACGTTTGCATTAGGCCCTTCACTGCTTCGACTAACTTGATGTCTTTGCGGGGCAACCTACCGCTAAATGCCCATAATGTTTCCATTTGTCCCTCTACATCAAGGTTGTCTCTTCTTACTGAATATTTTTTAAGTGTATTTGGATGTAAAGGAACAATTTGTGATGTGCAATTAAGTAAACAATGTTGTCTTGTGGATCTACATACAACTGATTCAGCCAATACACAACGAGCCACATTACAGTCTTTTGAACAAGTTTTTTTTACCAATCGATGTGAATGTAGCAGCAAGAGATTTAACAATGTGATTACTTGATTTGATATTCTTCATTGTTATTATGCCTAAATTTCTTCTAACAGTTGTCATATTTCTAGATTTAAGCAAAGCTAAAAATAGTTGGCATTTACCGGCTTCATATTTGTTATCAAAATATTGTTTCATTATTTGAGAAGAATGACGAAGGATAGTGCATTTAGCAACCTTACCTTCCATGGAAGTCAATCCACTCTCGTCCACTTGTATTCGTTTAGGATTTCTCTTTCATTTTGATGCAAAATTTTCTGCCGTTTGAAATGCTGGAGTGACGTTTACATCCACTACCGGCTCACAACTTCGATTAGGAGATTGAATCACCGAACATGGTTGTTGTTGCGTCACATTCACATCAGGAGTAACATAATTATTGAACTCTTCACAAGATTGTCTGTCTACTAATGGATGAATAATATCAACTTCCATATAACCAGCTTATTTTAATGTTGCATTATCTTCCTCAGCCTCTACGTCAGGTATTTGTTGAGGGGGAATGGGAACTATTTTCTCATGTAATGAATGCCGACGATTTCTTGAATCTTCCCTTTTTTTTGTTTTTTATTTTCTGCTTCTTTCGGTGTAAGCACCTTCCTTGCTGACTTTCGTCCTCTATTACGTACATTCCCCATTGAAATCCACCCAAACCTGTACAAAACTATGGAATTATGTAAGTAATGATAAAAAATTGCATGTCGAACCATTCTCTGTGCGCGGGTTCGAACAAATTATATCTTTTGATACGTTAAAGATGGCCAACACGACACCACCCTACATTTTCTATAAAACACATATCGCATATGTGATATTGAATTCCATCTTTTTAATGAACGGACAGGTTTTTACATGTTTTCCATAACACATATGCGATATATCGCATATGCAATTTAGTGTAGATGAGATATATCGCATATGCGATTTAGTGCTCAATGAAAATGTGCAATTTACATTTATCTAGATATGATGAGGATGAGGGTGATGAACATTGAGGGTGTCCATGGGCATGATGATGATGAGTATGAGGGTGAGGGTGTCGATGAGGATGAGGGTGAGGGTGTCAATGAGGATGAGGGTGAGGGTGTCGATGATGACGAGGATGAGGGTGTCAATGAGGATGAGGGTGAGGGTGTCGCTGATGATGAGGATGAGGGTGTTGATGATGGTGAGGATGAGGCTGATGAACAATGATGATGAGGATGAGGATGATGATGAGGGTGAGGATGATGATAAGGATGAGGATGATGATGATGACGACGATGATGATGATGATGAGGATGAGTGTGATGGTGATGATGAGGATGAGGGAGGATGATGATGATGATGATGACGAGGATGGTAGGATGGTGATGATGATGAGGATGATGGTGAACAATGATGGTGATGATGAGGAGGATGATGACTATGATGATGATGATGAGGAAGAGGGTGATGATGATGATGACCATGATGATGATGATGAGGATGAGGGTGATGATGATGATGATGATGAAGATGAGGATTATTATGATGATGATGAGGATGTTCATGATGTTGAGGATGAGGGTGTCGATGAAGACGATGAGGATGAGGATGACGATGATGATGATGAGGAGGAGGATGAGGGTGACGATGAGGATGAGGATGAGGGTGATGATGATGATGATGATGATGATGATGATGACGAGGATGGTGATGATGATGAGGATGATGGTGACGATGAAGATGATGGTGAAAAATGATGGTGATGATGAGGAGGATGATGACTATGATGATGAGGATGAGGATGAGGGTGATGATGATGATGATGATGATGATGATGATGATGATGATGAGGATGAGGGTGATGATGATGATGATGATGAGGATGAGGATTATGATGATGATGATGATGATGAAGATGCTGATAATGTTGAGGATGAGGGTGTCGATGAAGACGACGACAACGACGACAACGACGACAATGATGATGATGATGAGGATGAGGATGAGGGTGATGATGAGGAGGATGATGACTATGATGATGATGATGAGGAAGAGGGTGATGATGATGATGATGATGATGATCTTGATGATGATGACGACGACGACGACGACGATGATGATGATGATGATGAGGATGAGGGTGATGAACGTTGATGATGAGGATCGAGGTTGATGATGATGAGGATGAGGGTGACGATTAGGATGATGGTGATGATAAGGAGGATGATGAATATGATGATGATGATGAGGATGAGGGTGTCGATGAAGATGATGATGATGGTGAGGATGAGGGTGATGAACGATGCTGATGAGGGTGATG
>LPNX010068793.1:0-32681 GCA_001517045.1 Pseudotsuga menziesii
CGAAAGAGAAGAGTTCCTGGTAGACAGACACAGAGGTGTCTATGACCCTTTCCTATCTACAGGAAGTGTGGCTGGTAGTAAAGATAGACTGTGGTCCTGTTTTTTACGAGTAAATGATGTTTTAAATTTATGTAAGTCCTTTCTATATTTTTTCGCCCTGGAACAAACCCTCCACTTCCCTAAGTTTGCCGAGTGGTGCGTGGCGAATTACTCCCCCTCTCAGAGAGTCATAGTGAGTCAGTCTGCGTCTAGGATTTTATGTGTAGTTGATGCTGCAGTAGTTAGAGAAAATCTTAATCTTCCCAAGAACTATCCCAGAAACCGCGAGTCTGTGAATGAAGCCATCCTGGCTGAGTTTTTCCGAAGTTGTCCCGTTGATGCTCGCTCTCGATTCCTGTCAAGTATCCTGAAAGAAGGTCAGTCCCTGGAAAACATTTCCTTACCTTACCCCTTGCATGTTTTTAGAGCTGAGGTACAGTTAGTGATGTCTTTGGTCTGTCAGGTGTTGGGCCTAGATGACGATTGTCATATAGGTCATGTTATCCTTGGTTTCCTTTTAAAAGTCAATTCTGTAAGTCCCGAGTCCCAGTCAGCCCCTGTACTTAATTTGGACGAGTATCTAGCAGAGGCAATCCACCTCCAGCTGACTGAGTTTCCCAAAGTCCAGTTTTTCAGGTTCCAAACACATTTGTTCCATATGTTAATATGCTCCAATGTTGCCGAATTAAGGTTCTCGAGTACTCTATCCTCTTCTGATTTGCCAGTGCAAATCCACCTGACCGAATTCGCCAATTCGGTCATGTCAGAAATATACCGGTTGCTGTTCGATGGAGAATTGCCCAGAGTTTCCGACGAAATGAAATATTTAATGCAGTCTTCACCCGAAGGGAGGGTAGGAGACTGGTTCTTGTACAAAGATTTCACGATTCTGAGAGTATATGGTTATACTGGTCAGCCCTACAGGTTGCCTTCTTTTCTAACTCCAAGGATTTTTGCGTTGGAGTTTATGAGACAGAGGTTGTTAGCAGAAGAAGAGCACTTCGGTGCTTTCAGGAAGTCTTTAAGTATTAAATTTCCTTTTAAAGTCGGCCCTTTCATTTTTAAAGGCAAAGGTGCCCTGACATGTATAGAAAGATTGATGGAACCCATGGAGTTTGTTAAAGATGTAAAAATGAATTATGATCCATACCAGGTGATTTCGTTAAGAAAACAGGCAAACAGAAACAAGCCGTTTGAACATCAGGCCGTACCAGGATTATCTGAGAAAGCTAATTTGCTCACATTTGCTGACGAGTCCCATGTTGAAATAGAGGAAAATCCTGCATCTCATTTAGAGATCCAGATCACAGAAGGTGTCAGCGTTGCTGCCAAGAGAAGTTTGGCCAAAGCAGAGAATATGGAAATAGACGAGCAAACATCCCATAAGAAAGCGAAGCTGCTCAGTGGAAATGAGATCGTGGAGAAAGGGGTGTCCGGACTTTCCAAAAAGGTTGCTTTGGTCCCCTTAAAGACAGTACAGGTTAGTCAATTTTCCTTTAAAGGTTCAGAAGATGATAGTAACAGTTTAGAATCCGGTTCCCTGTTCAGATCAAGAGAAGAGCTCAGAACGAGCTACCTGGAGAAAAGGAAGCAATCCCTGGAAGAAGCAAGAAATTTGCTTCCAAAGGTAAGGAACCTGCAGAGTTCTAAAACGTCTCTAGTCTCGGCTAGAGACGCGGAGAAAAATACTTTCAAGATGGCCGTAGGAAACAACAAAAGAATGTCCGAAATAGAGATCCGTCTGGATAGGATAAGTACTCCAGACAAGATACAATTACATAAGCAAACAAGCGACATTCTTTATTCGGACCTGTTGCAGGCTATGATGAAGATCAGCAAATTGGAGGCGTTGGTTGACAAGTTAGAAATCCAAGTGAGACATGAGCAAGTGGAGAATAAGGCGAATGTTGTTCAGCTAAAGAGACTACAGGCAGACATCGCCGGTTCAGACAACACCCAGTCCGTGAAGAGATTGCTAGAAGAAAAGGACAATGCCCTGCAAGTTCTGAAGAAGAAGTTGAAGATGCCAGGCTCGAAACATGTCCAGTCAGCTGAATTGCTAGCCCTCCAAGAAGAGAAAGACAGACTCTATCAGGAAATGATGGAGCTCAGAGGGAAGGCTGGAGAGCTACAAGAGGAAAGGGATAGGTGGAATGCCGAAAGGGAGGAACTAATGTCCCAAATTGCAGAGCTGAAGAAAGAGCAGAATGAAGAAAAGGAGATCATGGACGAGCTAATAAACCAGACCCCTACCGGTGAAGACCTATCCATTGTAGCCATCCGAAAGCCATTAGCTGATTGTTCTGCCGACAACCTGGTAGAGTCTATGTCGCAAGTGAGTTTGAAGGAGGAGACTATTAAATAATTACAGGCAGAGAACGAAAAGGTGAAAGCTGAGCTAGCCAAGGTTAATGAAAGCAGAACGCAGCTCTTGCAAGACAAGAGCCAAATACAGCAGAAGGTTGAGGAGTTAAAGGAGAAGTGTATTGGGAAGGGCCCCCTTCAGGGGGCAAAGAATATCATTTGGGACACCATAAGCATTGAGGTCACTAAGTTCAGGCACTACCTTGTTTACATTGATGATTTGTGTGGAT
The DNA here is from genome assembly GCA_001517045.1 of Pseudotsuga menziesii. Lineage (NCBI taxonomy): Eukaryota > Viridiplantae > Streptophyta > Pinopsida > Pinales > Pinaceae > Pseudotsuga > Pseudotsuga menziesii. The sequence continues at coordinate 2,634 of LPNX010068793.1, forward strand.
TAATAGATGCAGCCCAGCAAAGATTAAAAGTGGTAAATGAACACATGGCGAAGAGACCACTCATTACAGCCCAAAATACCCTGAATTTCCTGAATTCATTAACGTATAAAAAATTGCATGACTTGGGTATAAAGGACAGAGTCTCAATAGTCCTGTCTGCAAAGAAAATTATTCACAAGCACCAGTTAATGAAGATGGTTCAGGATAAATCCGAAGAATTAATGGTACAAGTCAACAGGTTCAAAAGGGAGTTCGAAGGGCTGATCGACGACGGGCTGCCTTGCTTCTGGAACGAGAAAGGTCGAATGCTATCTCAGGAACATTATAATAATCTGATTGTCAGGGCTCGTATGGACCATTCAAAGTTTAATGAGTTAGAGAAGAGCCTGTCTGGACAAACCATTATGGACGTGCTATCTGAAGATTTCAAGGTCCTGCAAAAGTTTACGGCTATCAGAAACAGGTTGCCTAAGAATTCCTACGAAGCCTACATGGAACTCGAGGTAGCCATCCGGGAGATGATGGAAAGCGACACCCCAAGTGTCGAGCAATGGAGGGCTGTAGAGCAGCTGGGAAAAACAAAGCTTAATCTTTCTCAGTAGGGTACAGGTGGCATGTACCAAAGAGCTGATGGAGCGAGGACGTGGAGCTGCGTGGCCGAGTTTGTTACTCAGTTGATGTGATACTCTATGATCAGTTAGGAATGGAATTGTGACAACTTCCTAGTGGTGTAGGAAATTAGTTACAAACTCTAATTTACGCTGGTCATTCTGTTATTGATCTGTTGGGAGCAGACTTATTGTTTAAAATCTATATATTGGTGTCTTTTGAGGAGATGGGGGTTGGATCCCATCAAGTGAGTTGCTGGTTTGGAAAGACATATCTGTTTTGAGAAATAAAGTGAATGCATGAGAAGTTTCCTGTCAAAGATTCATGTGTCATTGATGTTGCAGTCTGTGCCATTTCCTTTATGTGCTTGTTATTTCTTTGTGTAACACTCCATTTTGTTCTTCCTTCGTATCTGGAATGCAGTGTTAAATGAGTAGAATTCATATGTTTATGCTCTATTCATTTTTTCAGATATTATATGATTTTTCTGCTAAAGTTGATATGGAATTCGTTTCAGACGCTCTGTATTGATGGATTGTTTTCTCATCTCTTCCATTTCACCCAGATCGAATTTGATGACTGTAATGATGTGATTATATTGCCTTTGATAGTTCTCGTGTATGTAGCTTTATGATCTTTTACTTGTATATGACTCCATGCCCAATGGATATGTGAATGGTTCAGCCAAATGAATGAATGCTTAAATATTGTTTATCATTTGATTTTGTGAGATTTGTGTTGAGAGATCCCTCTCTGGGAGAGAAATATTAATATCTTCCTAAAGTGGTTTTGCTGTTACCTCGGGGTGTGCTTCCTACAACCTGAGTACATTCCGAGTGCTAACAAACTGGCGCCGTTGCCGGGGACGAAAGTGCATATTTGCCCCGGGAGAACGACAAAGATTTAGAGAGATTTCTGTGGGCAAACAGAAGTTTACGAAACAGAAGAAGGTTGTACATTTGCCCTGGCGACTTCACTGTGAAATTGTTTCAAGAACGACATGATGACATTGACACGATAACACATGATGACATGGAATTTGAATTAGGGTTGAAAGGTCCATTTTAAGTTTAAATTTCCTCTAATGGTTGGTTCAAAGATAGCAGATAAATTCAATTCACAATAAAATGAGACATCCATGTAATCATCTGAGTTATCTGCTTCTCCTTTATCATCTTGCCTTATTGAGTTTCTCATTCCTGCCTTTCCAACTTAATTTGGGTGGACACTTTCAAGTGTCTTTATGGCCCATTTTGGAATCTTCTTTGATGGTCCAGGTTGATCACCTGGTGGTGGTACATTGTCTTCAAGGTTCAATCTTCCAATCAATTCAATAACATCATCTCGTTCAGGTGAAGTGGTGGGAACTTCTTCTTCATGTTTCTTCATGAGGGGGTGTTGGTGCTTCAAAAGGAAATTCCAAAGATTGATCTTGATCCAAGATCGAGATTCCCCCTTCAAGGTTTGGAATTTCATTATCAAATTCATAATATGTCTTTAGATGAGAAAACTTTCATGGACGATCAAGCTGTCTTTCAATTGACTTGTCATTTTTATTAGTTTCAATAAAAAGGACATCTGTGGAAACAAAAAAATTCTTGTTTACCTCATCATAAAGACGGCATGCCTTGGAGGTGTCTGAATACTTCAAAAAATACATATTCGACTTCTAGCACCAAGTTTGTTTCTTTTCTCTTCTGGTATCAAGGCATTACAGGTGGAACCAAAAACTCTAAGATGTCTAACCGAATGAAGGAGGCCAAACCACATTTCATGTGGATTCTTGTCTTCAATAGCATGAGATGGACTTATATTTCTCAAATATGTCGCACATACTATTGCATCACCCTAAAACATTAGTTTCACATTCTTGAAAAACATCATTGATCTTGCCATATTTGTTAATGTTTTATTCATCCTTTCTACTACACCACTGTGTTGAGGATTATAAGGAACTGAAGTTTGATGTGTAATCTCATGTTTGGAAGGATAATATTCAAATTCATTAAAGGTGTATTCTTTACCATTATCAGATCGAAATGTACCAATACGTGCTTGTGCTTGATTCTTTATCCATGCATGAATGTTCTTGAATGTTTGAAATGCTTCAGACTTTGTCTTCAATAAATATACCCAACACATTCTTGAATAATCATTAACAAATGTCATGAGATACTTATTACCATTTGCAGAAGGAATTGGCATGGGGCCACATAAGTCATAATGAATCAGTTCTAACATTCTGCATGCTCTGAATTTAGACTCTTGAAAAGGTTGCTTACTATGTTTGTCTAGTATGCATACATCACATTTGTTTATTTGTTTAGGAATAGTAGGAAAACCATATACACCATTCTTTCTTAACAAATGAATACTGTTTAATTCAAGTGACCAAATCTTGCATTCTACAATAAACTAGATGACAAATTACCTTCTTCAAGCTGAGATATATAGGCAAGGTTTTGAACTATTGCAGAGCAACCCTTCAACTTCAACAACTTTCCATATTCATGCCTAGTCATGATGACCTTGTTGTTAGCGTACTTCATTATCTTTACAATTCCATCAAACATGTGGAAGGAATGAACTTCCTGTTGAATCTTCACCAAGGACATCAAGCTTCTCTACAACTCTAGAAGATAAAGAACATTCTTTAACACAAAATCAAGGAAACTAGGAAGCTTGAGCATGATTGAACCAATTCCCCTTGGTTTGATGATATATTTGTCTGCAAAGTATACGATGCCATTTTCAATGTTATTCAATTCTTCAAAACAGTTTTTTCTAAAAGTCATATGAGAATTTGCACTCGTATCAAGCAACCAACAATATTTTTAAGATGAAATAGAAGTTATTTCATTGATACCAAGATTACAGTGTGCAACTTTACAATGAGTTGAGTCAGGGGCTTTACCAGCCTCTTGATTCCTATTTTTGTCTTCTTTATTTTGGTTGTGTCTTCCTTTGATGGACTCCCATGGGGACCAACATTGATCTACTTCATGTCCATTCTTTCCACAACGCTTGCACTTCAGATCCGATCTTTCGCTTGAGTTGATTCTGCTCCCTCTGCCTCTGAAATTTCTTCTTCCTCATCTTCTCTTGCTGATATCTCCCTTGGAAGGGTTTTTGAATTGATTCGTTTCTTTCTGAACAAAGCAAAGGGATTCTCCAACATGATTGCTTGATTTCTTTCCAAAGGATTTCTATCTGTTTGCAATATTTTCTACTAGGGTGTCAAAGGTGAGGTCTTTGAACTTGTTGTTTTCTTGCATAGACTCAAGGTAGTTCTAGTGAGTTGGATAAAGTGAATTTACAATTGTTGCAAGTGGAAGGTCAAGTTTTATACCAAATGCTTGTATCTTATGCATGATTGCTGTGATTTCAGATGCAACCAGCATAGGATCGTTATCTTTTACTTATAAACTGAATAATTTTAACATTAACTTAATTATCTCCATCTCAGAATGTGAGTCATACAAATATTTTAGTGTCTTTAATGCTTAAAAACATGATTTTGTAGCAAAAATATGTTGGCTCACCTCTTCACTAACAATGGAAGTGATCATAGCCAGGTATTTTTTGTCTCTGGAATGCCAAACATCAAGTTATTTCTCCGATGTAGGAGGTTTTGGTTCAATGGTTATGTCTGCATCTGATTCTATCTAAACAGTTGTTCCTTCACAAATACTGTCCCATAGTTCATTATATATGAAGGTGGATTATATCTCTTTGGACCATTTTGGATACGTGTCCTTTCCCGTGAGGACAACACCAACAATAGATGCCAAATATTGCATCTTTGATTTTGAACCTGCAACTTACATAATACTTGAAGGAAAAGTATTGGGTGTGGGATTAAGTTACTGCTCCTTACAAATTTGTCACATCCCCAACCCTCTACTCGGCGGAGAGGACGCGACTAAAATCTATCAACCTGGGCAATATAAGCCCCATGAACATAATATATATGAAAATGCATTGAAACTTAAAACATATACAGATGTATAAATTATTAACATATAGCGGACGCAAAATCATTCATTCAAGCATTCATCATGTTCATAGTAATTCATAAAACAATTACAGTTGCGGAAACTAAAATATAAGAGAATACTTATCTTTGAAAGAAGCTTGTCCCGCAACCGGCTATGTCGCTGCAATGTTCCACCCAACCATAGGCCAGTGTGCTCTTTAATCTCTCAGCAACACTGCCACCCCCAAGCTGGGCATGATTTTCCCCAAGGAATAAGGAACATTAGAAGACTTCCTCCATATCCAAGGATACAATAAAACTCAGTCAATCAACCACATTTGGGTTTAACAGACTTACATAGGCGGTGATTTACATTTAGCCAATTTCACATGAGACATAGCCAAGCCAACATATGGGTTTATCGGGCTACCAGCCAAGCCATCCTTCCAGTTGGGTTTATCAGGTTTCCAAGGAGGTAGAAAGACTGACTGCTAAGCTAGTGAGTTCAATCCAGAGATATGAACACCCACACTGGATCTAGCATGACTTCTAAACATTTACACCCCAACACAAGGAAGCATTCCCTTCTCTGCTAGACAGTCCCTCAGGCCATGCCTTCCCTTTCAGTGCTATTCAGGGTATGCAAAGAAGAAAACCAGCCTTCTAGATTGGCTTGTGAGGTTCCTTCACACACTAGGTTTATCAAGCAAGTCTATACTCCATTTCCATTCCTCGAATCAGTTCAAATGCCAAAAAATGATGTACACACAGTTATCTCAGTACTAGGATTAACAAAATGTAGCAGACGCCAGGGATTACATACACACACAGTAATTACAAATTCTAAGCATTGCCAAAGCCAGACCGGCTGCTGCATTTATAGAAACCAAACTGTTTGTTGGTCATTCAATTTAAATACACCAAATCGATTTTGGGCAATCGTATTCAGGGAAAAACTAGCAGACAGTAAAAATCGTGAAAGGAAACAAATTGCCGAACAGGGGAAAATCGTAAAACAAAAATAAAAAATGCAGAACAGAAGAAATCCCCCCAAGGGTCTAGACTCAGAATCATTTTTGCTTGCTGGTTGCTGCGTGAATTCCGAATTGGGTTTCCAAAAACGTTTTTCCCAGTCCAAAATGTGAGGGGAAATTCAAACGTTGTCGCATGAGGGAAATGTAGCCTTTTTTTCGTTTTCTTGCCCAAGAAAATTTAAAAACATTTTTCCCCGAAGTGGTGCTCTGCCCATTTCGAATTTCTCCCCACTCTTCCAATCCCCCACTCCCTTATCCTTAGTAAAAAATCATGCCCCCATCTCATTTAATTGTGTTGACATAGTTGGTTGTAGGTGTTTAATTAAAATTGAATTTTTAACATGATGTTCGAACTTATAACGTTCAGCTAACATAAAAGACCATCGACCCAATCTTAATTGTCGAAACATAAATGCTAAATCTATGGTGGGGCTTTTGCCCGAAGCTCCACACCAGGATTATTTACATCATTTATTTAAGTGCAAATGGGGTCAAAACTGGGGTGTTACAAAATTACAAAATGATTATGTAGCTTACTACACAATTATGCAGCCTATTACATATATCTTTGCAGCTCTATCCAAGTAGAGTGCTATTACATAAACAACTCAAATCTTCTTATGAAAAAAATTACAATAATGTATCAACACAATGTCTTGCAACATATTTGTAATAGCACCCAGATGAATGGGTTCTCAACACTTTTACACTCTTCCAGTGTTCTTTAACTTGGCCTTCAGTTGCAGCAATGATATTCACACCCAAAAGAAACAACTCCAGGTATGGATGGAATCGGGACGTAGCTTCCACACAACTATATATAGGCTTGAGATTCTTCACTCACATTCAGGCTTAGTCTTCACATGTTCCACCAACAGTCTTGTGGTGGGAGAGAGCACTGGTTCTCAGCTACAATCTTCAAGTGGATGTGATCAGCTTCAAGACAATGGAAGGTCGCAACAATTTTCCAAGATGAGACTCAAAATCACATCATATATTACTCCAACTCATCAAATACAAAGCAGTCATGGCTCATTATACTCGTGGCTTATAAAAAATGCAACAATCAATTTGTAGGAGAAAAAACTCTTCAAGCAATAGTCACAGCTCCAAAATAGAAATTATGGGTGCAAATAAAAGATATTTGCAGACGTTTCCAAATAGACCACGTAGAAATATAGGGTTTATGAATTGATTGCAAAATATAATATGAGTCACTTTTACCTCCATGCAAATGTATGAGAGTGTGATTCTACATCATGTTCACTCAGCAGCCTTTGCAAGTTCTTTCACGGAATCAATTCAAACACAAAATCACTAATGTAGTCACACTTCACACAGTTGTATGATGACATGAATCTCCATAGCCATACATTCTCTCTCCATCAACCAGTCTCCAAAGCGATCGCAACAACAACAATACGAGTTCAATCTTTAACAAAATCTCAGATTTGAGTACTGAGAACTCACCTCAGCTAGTGGCAGCATCCAATTCTCAATTTTATGTTGAAGTCACAACTCACCAATGGGAGGTAGCTCACAGTCATAAGTCATAGATCATAAAACAAATTATTATTACGACTTCAAATATTCATTATTGTGAAATGCATAGACTCCTCACATCTTTCACATAATATTTGATAGATCATAGTCACAAAAAACAAGTCATGGATAGAAATTAGAGGGAGTCTCTGTATGAAGAAGATACAATCATTGAGTGGAAGCACAATGGGTAGAAATAGAGCAATGAAAAGAGAAATCACATCTAAAAATTAGGGTTAGGTATTGCAGAGTTTGAGCAATACTTCAATTTTCTGGCAAAGGACAGTAAAAAATGTGTAGTGAATTGCAACATTTTATCAGAATGCAAGATCAACGTATTTCTCATACCTCAAATTAGACTCATTGCAGAATAATGCACAAAGTTATTGGCACCCAGGTGAAAGGATAAATACACGTAGAGGTATACTGATGGGGAAAGCACCCTAAAATATGGTAGAGGGAAAAACAAAGGTCTGACAGGCAGATTGCTAGGCCTGACAAGCATGTAGGCAGGAGTTATGGTAGCTATCCGCTCTGGTATTGCTGTAGGATTGAATAACTATCGATTAATTTTGTTCCATTGCCAAAACATTTATTTATACATTGTTGTGGTGGTTGAGTTTCACCTTCCAATCACCCCTTTCAGTTTCCTACGTGACTTTTCATATTCATATTCTATATACATTATTTTCAGTTTCCTACCTTGAGCCTACCTTAGGCTATATTTTATTATCATTTTCTTTTAATTTTTGTTAATGTATTTGTAACTTCGGAATGTATTCACTTGTATATCTTATATTGTATTTCATTGTACCCCAATGTTCCTCCAATCGGGAGAGTCATTAATATAATAAATTCATCGAGGTTAACCCTACGTTGTAAGTCGGGGAAATAGTCCCCACAATTGAGTTGAGGATAACCCTCTGATTGTAAGTCGGGGAAATATTCCCCACAGTTGAGGGGTATTAGGGTTATTAGAATCTCCTAGTGAGGTTATCCCTGGTAAGTAATTGTCAAGTGGAAAACTAGTATAAATAGAGAGTGAGACTCTCTATTTGAAACACACACTCACTCAACTGTAGTGCATGAGTGAGAGAAGAGGAGCTCGCACAAGTGAGAGAGAGAATAGTTGTCGGCGATCATCTTTGTGATTTTGGGTTTTACTTTTGCTATTGGTGTCCATTCTATCTCTGAGGAAGTTGTGGGGTTTTCTCCTTTATGGTTTCCCCAAGGAAAATTATGTGTCTCTTGTCTCTTGTGATTATTGTTGTGCATGTTATTCTCTCAGATAAGATCCTAGATCATATTGATTAAATGATAAAAATCTAACATGGTATCAGAGCTAACCTGAGAAGAAGGCATTGTGCAGCTCCAAAAGCTAGGGATTCTTACGTTTTGTGTCTCTCTCCACAGATCATCAGCAAAAGGAGGCTAGGATAACTCTCCATTGAAAGGAACATCTTTCTGTCGAAGCAAAATTTGATTCCGGGCATTTTCAATTTTTGACCTGTCACTACTGCGGGAAATTAGGGCTTTTCACAGAAGAGGAATTTTTGACTGAACCCAGCATAGGATTTCTCTCCTCCTCAAAATCAAAATTTAGAGGCAAAGATTGAAATTTTTGGTTGGGTAAAACTTCAGGAAAGTCAAACCCTAATTTGACCCCGGACCAGAAAAGCCTAAAAGACTAAAACTAGTCTTTTTGGTGCATTCACTCTATCTCGAGATTGGAGAAGGCTTAGGAGCTGAAATGTTTACAAGCCGAAGATAAATTCTTGATGTATCCTATGTAAATGTTTCAGCCTCAGATTTGCAATATTCTGGGATATATGATTCCTCCAAATCAGGGTTCCAACCTCTCCCTGGATTCATCCCTAAACAAGACACCTGTGTAAAATTGTTATATCTTGGGATACGAAGGTCCAAATGAAATTTCTCAAGATTTTACATATAGGGCATGGACTGTGCTTTCTGTGATAAAAATTTCAGACCTCGAAGGTGAAATAGTGACACGTGGCAGTATGTACAAGTTCATTATGTTGAACAGTCCTGAAATAAGTCACCCCGGGAAAACTCTCATAAGTCCCAATTGGGGAAACCAATTCTGCTCAAACCTACGGTGTTGGAAAGAGGACAGATGAGGCTAGCTTAGTGATAATTTTTAGACACAGAGGAGCATCACTTTAGTATATATCTTAGAAACAATATTAGGCAATTTTTTGCAGTTTTGATCACAGTTATGGGAAAACGAGTATGTTGCTCAGCTCGCCTTGAGGAGGCCCATCTTTCTATCCAATCAAATATGAAAGATCCCAAGTTTTTAAAATTATGGTTTATCTGACAAACCCTATATTAGCTAGATCCAGAACCAGGACAGACACCTAAAATCAGTAAGACCTAGTCTTTTGCTATTGCATTTGAGCTTCTCATTTCAAAATGATCTATCACACCAGCTTGATGACAAGCTTGGTGAAGGTGACAACTTCCAAGTATAGAAGTATAGGACCTCCATGATCCTTGAAGAAATTGACTTGGATCAGCTCTAAGAGCCAGAGGGGGATGTGGCTAAGGCTAGAGCCAAGAGAATCATTGCATAATATATTAAAGATAATCTTTCACGTGTCATCCCTGAAGACACCAAAAGGAAGTGTTCGATGCTATGATGAAGAAATCGAAGAAGAATAAGATATTGTTATAACCACCTTGAATGGCCTCCCAATATCATGGGATTCATTCATTCGAGGAATGTGTGCCAGAAGGAAGTGATTACTTTCAGTAGACTTTGGGAAGAGTGCACACAAGAAGAAGCTCGACTCATAATAAGAGAAGAGAATATGGGAGCAACTAAAGATCAAGCGCTCATGATTCAAAGAAGATCCCTCAAGCGATGAGGAATATGAAGAAATCAATTCTTGAAGAACCTATTATCCATCTTAGCATTTGGATAAGAAATGATGATGTTATGAATGAAGAAGATGATGAAGATGAAGGCTCAAGGAGGAGACTACCTATGAAACAAATAAAGATAAGTGTTCAATTGTCATTTCATGATATTGTTTGGTTATGCATTTGTTTATATTTATTTGATGTGTTATGCATGATAGAATGTTTGCATTAATGACAGTATACTACTAATATGCATGTGATGGGTAAGTAGCCCATGGTGATATACAACACTCTATTGCTACTTATCTAGAATGAAACCTCTTTGCTGACATATTGGATTAGTGCACAACCTCAATGATGTCATGGTAGAGATGGAAGGAATCTAGAAAGTTTCCGTGAGATATGGATGAATGTTGTATTGGCCAAAATAGTTGCATGATTATATCATTATGCATAAGAATTTGTCATTATGAATATGCCTTGTGAAATGTTTCTAACCATTCAACTAGTGCATTTGACTTGTAGGAAAGATCATGTACAATCGCCTGTATGAAAAGAAGGATGAAACTTGTTCCAAAGAACAAGAGATGACAGTTCAAGATTCACTCTAAAAATCCAAAATGAAGAATGATGACTAGAATGCGATGTCGAAGACCTGAAGGGATGTCCGTAGTATCTTACATATGGATCTACAAGATCCATCATGCAGTAGACGACAACATCGTGGGATAGAAGGAAAGATTCGTAGAATGAGGCTTCTCATAGAAAGAAGACATAGACTACGAAGAGACATTTGCATCCACTGGGAGTTGAGACACAGGACAGGCAGACCCATGTGTGAAAAAATTAAATAAGGTCTTGTACGAGCTCAGAAGGAACCCATGGGATAACACATACATGAGGAGCTTGAAGATCACCTAGAGTGATGAAGATCTTAACCTTTGCTACAAGGTTGAAGATGAAATCCTATAGAGAATGACAAGCTCACAGATGGGTGCGAGAAGAAGTTTTGAAAAGGTTCAAGATAGATTTAACAAACTTAAATTATAAACAACAAACAGTAATAATAATAATAATAATAATAAACATCAACATACATATAAAATAAATAATAATAATTAATAATGTCTTTACGAAAAGACATGACTCTTAATGAAAGGGTATTCCACCAAAATATAAATAACGGGCCCTCAATTGTAATTTGGATTTATCTATCAATTTATTCATATTTTTTTATCTAGGAATATGTGGGTTATTTCAGAAATTACTTAATTGAGAATATCCAACTATGGATGTTACAGTGGTATCAAAGATTTACGGACCTTGGACAACATTATTTACACCTTGTGTAGATTTGGGTTTTCCAAAAAAATAGGACTTTGTCCTTAAAAAATAAAAAAAGGTAAAAGTAACCCCCCCCCAAAAAAAAGAGGTAAAATAAAAAAAGAGAAAAGAAAATTTAAAAAAGAAAAGATAAAAGTTAAAAAAAGAAAAAGGTAAGAGTGAAACCACATGTGGGTTCTTAAAGTGGGTTTAGGTTTGAATATAAAAAGTGCATAATAATAACTACAAAGAAGCAAGTGAGATTTGAACCTAGGTGGGGAAGGGAACACTAATTCCTCCCAACCACCCAATCTACTCGCATTTTACAAAACTATTGGAAAAAAAAGAGAATAAGAAGGAAGATTCCCATTAAAAAAAGGAAGGTCAAAAAAAGGGAAAAATAAAAGAAGACAAAAGTGAAGTAAAAACACAGTCACAAACAATGGAACCTACATATTCGGAAATGAAGTCACAACTACAAACAACAGTGGATGAGTTAGAGAAATATAAGGAGATCAATAAAAGTATACAAGCTGACGTTGAGACGCAGAAGTGGTTGAAAGAGTGGAGAGACAATGAGAATCGTCGCTTATGGAATCAAAATCGACAGCTAGAATGAACCATAAGTGATAACAAGAAAATGTTATCTGATCAGGATAAAGAAATATCTTGTTTAAAAATTCATAATCAAAACTTAGAAAACGAGATTAGAAAGTCAAAAAATGACAACAAATCACCATATGGATGCGATAATGAATTAGAAGAAGAAATAAAGCATCTAAACAAACTCATCATGGAAAAAGATGCTGAATTGGCGCAAGTCTGGATGAAGTTAGAAAATCAAGAAACAGAGTTACGTCATCATAAATAGCAAAAAGAAAAACTCCAGCAGCAGTATGATGACAGTAAGAAGACACATAAGTTAGAACTGACAAAAGTCAACAAGGTGTTATCAAGCAATTCCGAAGAAATTTCCATATTAAGAAATCACAACAAGACACTAGTCACAAAAATTAAGAAGTTAAAAAGTAGTCGAAAGACAGAACAATCTACAAAAGACATTGAAGGAAAACTTCTAGACAAACAGGAAGAAAATCGTTGTATCAGAAGGCATAACGAATATCTTAAGGAACGACTTAAGAAGTCTGAAGATGACATAAAATCACATGTAGAAGTGGTTAAGAAGTTTCAAAATGATAACATGGAGTTAGAAAACAAGTTGGAAAATATACAGAATGAAACCTTAAAACCTCGAGACAAAAATACAACTTTCTGGTCAGTTCAATGCTAAAAAAATGACACTCGCAAAAGAAAATGACATTGTGAAAATTCCATATTGACACCCCAACCATAAAAACAGATATAAAAAGTGGCAAATGTCGAAAGATAGCGGTACCAATGTGATCAAATATCCTAACAATAGATCAGTATGGAATGCCAACAATCCACAACAAATCAATTTGGGATCGATTTATTCTTCCACATATCGGAAGTTGTGCTCAACTCTTAGTAGTTCGTATCGACATGTTTAGTCAGCTGCGACACCACAAAAAATTACGCAGAAACATTATAAGGCTTTGAGGACAAAGCCTTTCTAAGGGAGTGGCAATGTAACAAACTTAAATAATAAACAACAAACAATAATAATAATAATAATAATAATAATAATAAACATCAACATATATATAAAATAAATAATAATAATTAATAATGTCTTTACGAAAAGACATGACTCTTAATTAAAGGGTATTCCGCCAAAATATAAATAACGGGTCCTCAATTGTAATTTGGACTTATCTATCAATTTATTCATATTTTATTATCTACGAATATGTTTGTTATTTCAGAATTACTTAATTGAGAATATCCAACTATGGATGTTACAATAGAGGATCTTGGCATCCAGTGACCCTCGATGGATACATAGAATATTAGTAGCATAGGAAGCTACTTGTCACTCCAGTACAGATTGTTTCAATACATAGAGTGCGAAAGGTAGAGGGAGAATGATGCTCCACTTCAGAGGGAGTGATTGCAGAATATCCTGAGGTTTGACATGGTACGACAGGATGGGTAGATTACCGATGGCTCTAGGCTTTACTGAGAGTAAAGCAGAATCCAAACTTTGCTCCAAGGTTGAAGGCGGAAGACCAGTGATGCTCCTATTATATGTTGATGACCTGTTCCTAACAGGAAAATAGGAACTCATTAAGGATGAAATAAGGAGACTTGCTTTCGAGTTCAAGATGAAAGACTTGGGTACGGTGCATCACTTTCAAGACATGGAGGTGTGGCAGAGTGTGAATGGAATCTCCCTGGGACAAGGGAAGTATGCAGTAGAGATCCCGAAGAGGTCCGAGATGATGGAATGCAAGGCCATGAACACACCTATGGCATCGAACCTGAAGCTATGAAGTGATGCTTCATCAGAGTCAGTTGATGCTACGATGTATCGTCAGATGATTGGGTCATTGATGTACCTAATGAACACGAGACCAAATATTTTCTTTGTTGTGAACACATTGAGCCAGTTCGTGACAGATCCGAGACATGTTCACTTGATTGCTGCAAAGCATATTCTGAGGTACCTGAAGGGTACAGTTGACTATGGGCTCAAATATGAAGTGGATCAGAAGATTAACTTGGAGGGTTATGTGGATTCAGATTGGGAAAGTAGTGCCATTCATAGGAAGAGCACTTCAGGGTGCTACTTCAGTATGGGATCATGTGTGATCTCTCTATTTAGCAGGAAGTAGTCTTGTGTGGCACTGAGTACAACCAAGGAAAAATATGTTGCCACTTTCTTGGCTACTTGTGAGAGAGGAGAAGTGAAGCTCTAGTTTGTGATCCAGATCAAGATCTCTCGAAAGAGGGAGTTCTAACATAGTCGGTGAGACAGGTTGTCTAGGCATAAAATCCCGGTGAAGCTCGTAGGTTTCTTAGACTCTGGTATCACTGTAGGATTTAATAACTATCTATTAATTTTATTCCATTGCAAAAACATTTATTTATACATTTTTGTGGTGGTTGAGTTTCACCTTCCAATCACCCCTTTCAGTTTCCTACGTGACTTTTCATATTCATATTCTATATACATTATTTACATTAACTATGGAACCATAATCTGAAGATTAGGTTTCCAACAAAAATAACAATAATTATTTAACTTAATAGTAAAAATCATCAAGGGAAATGGATAGGAAACACCTCAACTAAAACCTTGTTCAAATGATAGAGTTTTTCCCTAATATGAATGCCTTTTTTAAGAATAATTTTGATGAATTTTCAGCAATACATCAACAATGCTATGGGTGAAATGATGAGCCTCACATTACAAAGGAAACCTTTAAACTTCCATACTCCTAATTAAATCTTATACTAAGCTCATAGGGGATATACAATTAATCCAACCATGCCTCTACAATGGAGAGAGCTCTTTTATATAGAGGTAGAGTTCAATCATTGTTACACTAAAATATATTTTAGTGGTATTTATATCTATAATTTATCCAAGGAAAAAACATAAAATTACATGCACATAAGATCTCTTATAGGGGAATTTGTTACAACTTAATTTAGCACTTAAATGGAAAAGTCCTAATCCAGTAGATTGCTAGAGAATACAATTTTGAAACAGAAATACCATTGTTACCTAAGTATTTGTTATTCCACTTTTTAGGCCACCTCTCAAGGCCAAGGAAGGTTTCCCTATGGGTAGTTGGATTTGATGTTTAAGGGATATTAAGGGAAAAGGTCTTAAATTGTTTGTTTATATGAATTGTGATTTAAGTTAGATTCTCCACACAAGTGTTTTGACCATCAATATATGAAATAGTTAATGTATCAAACTTCAAAGGTAGATTTTATCATGCATAAGATTAAAATAAACCATGGATATTTAAAGAAAATACTTCATGGAAAGGGAAAAACCACAATGCTTAGAATTAAAAGTGTTTCATCGGTGGTCATTTTCCTAAATAAATCCACAAGTAAAAATTCTTAATGGAGGCAATTCATACACATTTAACACTTTATTAGTTTGTGAACTTTATCCTTCAATGAGACCATTCTGGAGAGAAAATATATGCAAAAGGGTGTCACCCATATTTAATGAATGTCAAACATGTTAAGTGACAAACATCACTTCAACAAATGTGGTTTAGAATTTAAGTGATTTGGTTACCACAAATTTGAAATTAACTTATTTAGTGAATTGCCTTAAGTATCCTTGATCCATAAAAAATGTACATCATCAAGAGCAATGTGCTAGATAAATTAGTTGAGTCTTAGTACCTATTACATTGCACCTATACCCAACGCACCTTCAACTGTATCCTAGGGAGAGAGGGCTAATTTTTTTGACCATGAGGGGTGTTATAGAGCAATGGTGGTCATGGTTGAGCCCTTTAGTAATCCTTTAGGGGTACTATTGGCTTAATGGCACTGTTGACTTCTCTTTATTGGGGTTTTTTAACATCAGGGTTGGTGTTCAGGGCCCCTAAGGGTTGACCAGTAGGTCACATGGATCCATATCCTATTTATGTGCTCTGGTGGCCTTTGCTTCAGCTGTGAGACATTTGTCTCCCTTCACAACCACTTAGTACACCCTCTTGGCCCTTCAGTCATTGGGTTCCTACTCTCGCTGGCCTTATTTCCTCAGAGAAATACATCCTCCATGTCAGGTTGTTTTTATGCTTTGAGGAGGGCATTGAGATATTTTACAAAATTCAAGGGGTTAGATGGGGTATAACGCCCTCCCTCCAACTCACTGCATCCTTTCGTTCAGAGGGATTCACTAATTTGAGCGTGTTTTGACGCTTGGGGATACAAATACCCCAGGTATCCTACCTTGAGCCTATGTTGATCCAATAGTTTCGGTCTTACACATAACCAAACTCTTCCTTTTAAGGTTGGTTTTTTTTAGTGGAACAGGTTTTTTCAGGGCGAGCAGTACATACACATGTGGCTTTGGAATGTATTCACTTGTATATCTTATATTGTATTTCATTGTACCCCGATGTTCCTTCAATCAGGAGAGTCATTAATATAATAAATTCATTTAGGTTAACCCTCCATTGTAAGTTGAGGCAATAGTCCCCACAATTGAGTTGAGGATAACCCTTTGATTGTAAGTCGGGGAAATATTCCCCACAATTGAAGGGTATTAGGGTTATTAGAATCTCCTAGTGAGGTCAGCCATGGTAAGTAATTGTCAAGTGGAAAACTAGTATAAATAGAGAATGAGACTCTCTATTTGAAACACACACTCACTCAACTGTATCGCATGAGTGAGAGAAGAGGAGCTCAAACAAGCGAGAGAGAGAACAGTTGTCGAAGATCATCTTTGTGTTTCTGGGTTTTACTTTTGCTATTGGTGTTCATTCTATCTCTGAGTAAGTTGCGGGGTTTTCTCCTTTACGGTTTCCCCGAGGAAAATTATTTGTGTTTCTTGTCTCTTGTGATTATTGTTGTGTATGTTATTCTCTCAGATAAGATCCTAGATCATATTGATTAAATGATAAAATTCTAAAATGGTATCAGAGCTAACCTGAGAAGAAGACATTGTGCACCTGCAGAAGCTAGGGCTTATTACTTTTTGGGTCTCTCTCCATAGATCATCAAAAAAAGGAGGCTAGGGTAACTCTCCATTGAAGGGCGCATCTTTCTGTCGAAGTAGAATTTGATTTCAGTCATTTTCAGTTTTTGACTTGTCACTACTGCGGGAAATTAGGGATTTTCACAGAAGAGGAATTTTTTAGTGAACCCAACATAGGATTTTTCTCCTCATCAAAATTGAAATTGAGAGACAAATATCGAAATTTTTGGTTGGGTAAAACTCTGGGAAAGTCAAACCCTAATTTGACCCCGGACCAGGAAACCCTAAAAGACTAAAACTAGTATTTTTGGTGCATTCACTATATCTCAAGATTGGAGAAGGATTAGAAGCTGAAACTTTTATAGGCCGAAGATAAATTCCTGATGTGCCCTATGTAAATGTTTCAGCCACATATTCTCTATATTCTAGGATATATTATTCCCCCAAATTAGGGTTCTAGCCTCTCCTTGGATTCATCCATAAACAAGACAACTAGGTAAAATTGCTATATCTTGGGCTATGAAGGTCCAAATGAAATTTATCAAGATGTTATAGATAGGGAACGGATTTTAATTTCTGTGATAAAATTTTCAGACCCCCAAGGTGAGACAGTGACATGTGGTAGTATGTACAAGTTCGCTATGCTGAATAGTCCTGAAATAAGTCACCTTGGGAAAATTCTCATAAGTCCCAATTTGGGAAATCAATTGTGCTCAAACCTAGAGTGTTGGAAAGAGGACAGATGAGGATACCTTAGTGCAAATTTTTAGACACAGAGGAGCATCACTTTAGGACATATTGCAGAAACAATATCAGGGAATTTTGTAGAAGAAATTGAAGAAAACTAGGGCATCATATATTTTGCAGTTTTGATCACAGTTTTGGGAAAATGAGTATGTTTCTCAGCTCATCTTGAGGAGGTGCATATTTCTATCCAATTAGATATGAAAGATCCAAATTTGTTAAAATTAGGGTTTCTCTGACAAACCCTAGATCAGCCAGATCCAGAACCAGAACCAGAACGGACACCTCAAATCAGTAAGATCTAATCTTTTGCTATTTACATTTGAGGTTCTCATTTCAAAATGACCTATCACACCAGCTTGATGACAAGCTTGGTGAAGGTGACAACTTCCAAGTATGGAAGTATAGGACCTCCATGATCCTTGAAGCAATAGACTTGGATCAGCTCTAAGAGCCAGAGGGAGATGTGGCTAAGGCTAGAGCCAAGAGAATCATTGCAGATTCTATTAAAGATCATCTCTCATGTGTCATCCCTGAAGACACCAAAAGGAAGTGTTCGATGCTATGACAAAGAAATCGAAGAAGAATAAGATCTTGTTATAACCACCTTGACTGGCCTCCCAGGATCATGGGATTCATTCATTCGAGGAATGTGTACCAAAAGGAAGTGATTACTTTCAGCAGACTCTGGGAAGAGTGCACACAAGAAGAAGCTCGACTCATAATAAGAGAAGAGAAGATGGGAGCAACTAAAGATCAAGTGCTCACGATTCAAAGAAGATCCCTAAGAACTCAATTCTTGAAGAACCTCTTATCCATCTTAGCATTTGGATAAGAAATGATGATGTTATGAATGAAGAAGATGATGAACATGAAGGCTCAAGGAGGAGTCTACCTATGAAACAAATAAATATAAGTGTTCAATTGTCATTTCATGATATTGTTTGGTTATGCATTTGTTTATATTCAGTTGATGTGTTATGAATGATAGAATGTTTGCATTAATGACAGTATACTACTAATATGCATGTGATGGGTAAGTAGCCCATGGTGCTATACAACACTCTATTGCTACTTATCTAGAATGAAACTTCTTTGCTGACATATTGGATTGGTGCACAATCTCAATGATGTCATGGTAGAGATGGAAGGCATCTAGAAAGTTTCTGTGAGATATGGATGAATGTTGTATTGGCCAAAATAGTTGCATGATTATATCATTATGCATAAGAATTTTCCATTATGAATATGCCTTGTGAAATGTTTCTAACCATTCAACTGGTGCATTTGACTTGTAGGAAAGATCACGTACAATCGCCTATAAGAAAATAAGGATGAGACTTGTTCCAAAGAACAAGTGACGACAGTTCAAGATTCACTCTAAAAATCCAAAATGAAGAATGATGACTAGAATGCAATGTCGAAGACCTGAAGGGAAGTCTGTAGTATCTTCCATATGGATCTACAAGATCTAGCATGTAGTAGACGGAAACATCATGGGATACAAGGCAAGATTCGTAGAACGAGGCTTTTCACAGAAAGAAGACATAGACTATGAAGAGACATTTGCAGCCACTGAGAGTTGAGACACATGACAGGCAGACTCATGTGTGCAAATTAAAGAAGGCCTTGTTCGAGCTTAGAAGGCACCCATGGGATAACACATACATGAGGAGCTTGAAGATCATCTAGAGTGATGAAGATATTAACCTTTGCTACAAGGTTAAAGATGAAAACCTATAGAGGATGACAATCTCACAGATGGGTGCGAGAAGAACTTTTGAAAATGTTCAAGATAGAGGATCTTGGTATCTAGTGACCCTCGATGGATACATAGAATATTAGTAGCAGAGGAAGCTACTTGTCAGTCCAGTACAAAATGTTTCAATACATAGAGTACAAAAGGCAGAGGGAGAATGATGCTCCACTTCAGAGGGAGTGACTGCAGAAGATCCTGAGGTTCAACATGGTACAATAGGATGGATAGCTTATTGATGGCTCTACGACTTACTGAGAGTAAAGAGGAATCCAACCTTTTCTCCAAGGTTGAAGGCAAAAGACGAGTGATGCTCCTATTATATTTCGATGACCTGCTCCTAATAGGAAAAGAGGAACTCATTAAAGATGCAAGAAGGAGACTTGCTACCGAGTTCGAGATGAAAGACTTGGGTATGGTGCATTACTTTCTAGACATGGAGGTGTGGGAGAGTGTGAATGGAATCTCCTTGGGACAAGGGAATTATGCAGTAGAGATCCTGAAGAGGTCCAAGATGATGGACTGCAAGGCCATGACCACACCTATGGCATCGAACCTGAAGCTATTAAGTGATGCTTCATCAGATTCAGTTGATGCTACGATGTATCATCAGATGATTGGGTCATTGATGTACCTAACGAACACAAGACCAGATATTTTCTTTGCTATGAACACATTGAGTCAATTCCTGACGCATCCGAGACATGTTCACCTGATTGTTGCAAAGCATATTTTGAGGTACCTGAAGGGTATAGTTGACTATGGGCTCAAATATGAAGCGAATCAGAAGATTAACCTAGAGGGTTATGTGGATTCAGATTGGGCAGACAGTGCCATTGATAGGAAGAGCACTTCGGGATGTTTCTTTAGTATGGGATCAGGTCTGATCTCTTGATTTAGCAGGAAGCAGTCTTGCGTGGCACTGAGTACAGCCGAGGAAAAATATGTTGCCACTTTCTCGACTACTCGGGAGAGAGGAGCAGTGAAGCTCTGGTTTGTGATCCAGATCAAGATCTCTTGAAAGAGGGAGTTATAGCATATCTGGTGAGACAGGTTGTTTGAGCATAAAATCCTGGCAAATCTTGTAGGTTACTCAAGCGTAAACGGTCCTGTAGGTTGTCCTCGGATGTAATCAGTCCTGATGAAGCTTGCAGGTTATCCTTGGATGTAATCCGCCCTGATGTGATTCTATGCTAGAAATTGCCAGAGTGAAGTTTGAGTACTTCAGTAAGAAGCGTGGTGTTCTCTAGATCAAGGTTCCTTCCAAGGGGAAGTGATGAGTTCCTGTGCCTTTCTGACATGGTGGCAGGATTGGTTCCTCCAATGGTCATATGTAAGTGTCGTTCCTTTCTGTCATGGTGGTAGGATTGGTTCCTCCCATGGTCAGATGTAAGTGTTGTGCCTTTCTTACATGGTGGCAAGATTAGTTCCTCCCATGGTCAGATGTAAGTGTTGTTCCCTTTTGACGTGGTGGAAGGATTGGTTCCTCCCATGGTTAGATGTAAGTTTTGTTCCCTTCTGACATGGTGGTAGGATTGGTTCCTCCCATGGTAGGATATAAGTGTCGAGACCTACAACTAGCATGAAAAAGGGCTAGCTCTGTAGAACTACAACCAACATGAAAAAGGGTTGGCTTAGTAGAGGAAGACCTTGCATAGGGAAAGGCCTACAACCAACATGAAAAAGGACTGGCTCTATAGAACTACAACAAACATGAAAAAGGGTTGGCTCTGTAGAGGAAGACCTTGCAGAGGAAAAGGCCTACAACCAACATGAAAAAGGGTTGGCTCTATAGAACTACAACCAACATGAAAAAGGGTTGGCTCTGTAAAGCTAAAACCAGCATGAAAAAGGGTTGGCTCTGTAGATGGAGAACTACATCCTGCATGAAAAAGATCTAGCACTGTAGATTTACATCTAGCATGAAAAAGGGTTGGCTCTGTCGATGAAGACCTACATAGAGGCGGCCTACAACCAGCATGAAGAAGGGTTGGCTCTGTAGAACTTCCTATGATGAGTAGAATTGAGAGATAGTACCATTTGCTCAAGATAGTGGAACCAGTAATGATGATGATCCAGCTTTGATGATGATTCAGCTTTGATGATGATACAACTTTGATGATGATCCAGTGACGAAGACTTGTGCTGATGAATTGTGTCAAGAGAATACCTTCCTAGTTAAGAGGGAGTGTTGATGTATTTGTAACTTCGGANATATTGTATTTCATTGTACCCTGATGTTCCTCCAATCGGGAGAGTTGTTAATATAATAAATTCATTGAGGTAAACCCTCCATTGTAAGTTGGGGAAATAGTCCCCACAAATGAGTTGAGGATAACCCTCTGATTCTAAGTCGGTGCAATAGTCCCCACAGTTGAGGGGTATTAGGGTTATTAGACTCTCCTAGTGAGGTCATCCCTGGTAAGTAATTGTCAAGTGGAAAACTATTATAAATAGAGAGTGAGACTCTCTATTTGAAACACTCACTCACTCAACTGTAGCGCATGAGTGAGAGAAGAGGAGCTCGTACAAGTGAGAGAGATAACAGCTGTCGGAGATCATCTTTTTGTTTCTGGGTTTTACTTTTGTTATCGGTGCTCATTCTATCTCTAAGGAAGTTGTGGGGTTTTCTCCTTTATGGTTTCCCCAAGGAAAATTATTTGTGTCTCTTGTCTCTTGTGATTATTGTTGTGCATGTTATTCTCTCAGATAAGATCCTAGATCATATTGATTAAATGATAAAAATCTAGCAATTTTAATTTGACATTTTATAATTTCAAATTGACCTATTTTAAGGCATGTAGGTCTAGATATTTAAAAATTGAGTGTAAGATCATATAAATATATCTCCTCACTTTCATTTTAAAGGCAGACCTTATGGGATAATACATTATGCACTTGTTTTACCCATGCTAGGGCTCTCTAGATGGATGTGCTCCTCTTGAGGAAGTTTTTCTGGGTTAATGCAAACTTTTTCTGGTAATTGGTAATTCTTTGTTGAAGTTCTTTGCTTGGTGATGATATGATTTGTTGGATAAACACGAGCACAAAAGGATCAGGCTTCTCATCTTTTTGTTTGAATGTTGGTGGATGTGCATGTTCAAGTCTTAGTGGTAGCCCTAGTGCTGCACTTTTTTGTACAATAGGCCATTACCTTTCATTCTTGTCACCTTAGCAAACTTAGGCACGTCTCCTTGTGAGGGTGCCTTAGGGTTTCTCCTTAGTTTTTCTATGCTAGTTGCTTGACCTAGGAACTCTTCCTCTCTAGGTTATCCATCCTCCCTAGATGACTAGGTTGTGGTAGGGATTTCTATTAGGGTTAGTTCCCTTGGTTTTCACACCTTTTCTCCTTATTAGCACTGTTTTTGTGCTAAGTAGTTGGAGGAGTATGAAACAGTATAAGGAGAAATAAGGTCTGCCAATTTTTATATCATATGACCATGGAGGGTGTTCATAAGTTCTTTGCAGATTTTTCGAAGGTTGTTTCTAAGCAAAGTTCCTAAAATAATTGAAGGATTCTAGATTTTTCAATTTTAAAAGAGTATGTGGATGAGAAAAGTTGTTCTAAGTTGTATATTGATAGGAAGTGAAGAGCTTAAATGAATAGGTTTAAGAAATTCTTGAATCAGCAGGAACAAGTTAACTGGCAGACACAATTGTCCGTTGGATGAAGAATGACAAGTAGATCTACGGTCATGAATAATTTCATTGATTAAACGTGCAAGGAGAAATGAAATTCTTAAATAAGCGAACTGGCGTAAAATGGTTTGCATTTCAATGGCGGAGATCAATGACCAGTTTCGATCAACGGTGGAAATACATTCCAGCATTCTAACTTGCATGATGTAAACAACGTTTTGAATTTGCAGAATTGGTTAAAACACCTGTAGGTTTCAATGGTCGATATTGACGGTGACCTAGATCAATGGCGGAGGTGAATTTCGCTGATCTAAGATGCCCGGGAAAAGTCACTTTCCAAATTTGCAAAATGGTGTAAAGGGAGTATCTGTTTCAATGGTGGAGATCAAGTCGGGGATAAATATATGGCGAAGAATGATTCCATCGATTGAATATGCGTGGAGAAAATCACTTTTAAAATTTGTGGAATTTGGTAGGCCCCTCAAACTTGAACGACAGATATTAAAGGCTGATTTTGATCAAGGGCTAAGATCAATTCCTAAAATTAGAGTTACATGGAGAAAGGTCGGAGTTGAGATTTGCGAAATTGAGTATAGTCCACATATTTCAACATTTCAGATGGAAGTTAATATTAGATCAACGGTTCAAAATAGTTCTGCAATTCCAAAGTACAGGGAAGGAATTTTTTGGTGGGAGTGTGGAAAGTGTAAATGTGAAAGGTGATCAAGGGTGCAGATTTAAGTTGAAAATGAATCTACGGCTATAAATCAATCTAGGCATAGAAGCTATAAGGAGGATAGAGAAGGTCATATAACTAGAAATCAAAGTTTAAGGCAAAACAAAATGGATGGCTCAGATTGGTGGAAGTTACAGATCAAGGCTAGAGATTTGTTCCAGTATCCAAAGTTGCATGAGAAATAAAGATGGGTGAAATAAGAGGGAATAATATAGTGTGGTTAACTAACAGTCAATAATCAAGGGCTCATATTGAAGAAAAACATATCTATGGGTGAGATTAGATTTGAATGAAAAATATGCACAGTCAATATGAAGAATAAGATAATATAAGGACAAGCATGTGGATTCAAAGCATTTTTTTTCTTGAAGAAATGGAAAATGAGAATTCAAACTATGTGGAAGGCGGCATCATGGACAAACTTTGCAAACATCTGTCAATTGACCAAGTAGGTTCATTTGCCTGTTGAACTAGTATTTCATGGTTGAAATGGAAGATTTGGAGGTTCAGAATCTTGAGTATCAGAATTTTGAAGAGTTTCTTGAAGATAAATATTCTAAAATTTTCGACACTATCCTGCTAAATGATAATGTAGAAACTTCCTAAAACAAGTTGAAAATTCCCAAAGATCATGGAATTGATACTCATGGAGTATTTAGTTCATATTTATTTTATTTTTCCGTCGAGCAAACCTCAAATTGTTCAGAGTTTATTGAGTGGTGCACCAGTAATTATTTTCCTTCCGAAGGGTTAATAATGCATGCATCCAAGTCTAAAATTTTATGTCCAATAAATTCCCTTGTCATCCGAAATACTTTGTTAATTCCTGTTGATTTTTTCCAAATGTCGAAAAAGTACAAAGAAGAAAACCTAGTCCATTTTTTTCCGAGAGTCTTTAGTCTAACAAAAAGAAAATTTCTTCAAAGAATTCTCAAAACCCGATAGTCAGTTGTTAAATCTTTCTTTTCCCATTGGTTCCATCCTGTTTAATGAAGAAACCCAGTCTATGTTAACCTTGGCAAGTCAATTTTTGGGGTTTGATACAAACAAATACATCACATAACCCTTATTAAGTCTAGTGTTCAAACTTAGTACTGGTCAGGTAGAATCTGATCAATTGAGTCAGTGTATGCAGTCATCATACCTTAAATTTGATGACTTTTTAGTTGAGAACATCCATTCTCAGCTAATAAACTTCCACATGACAAGATCTTTCAAATTTCAATCTTTTTTCTGTTGAGGATGTTTTTAACATTCAATGAAGATAATTTACAGTTGCCAGAGATTGTAATAACAGATGAAATGAGCAGAGATTAATGTAAGTTTATGAATTTTCACATGGAACCAGTGTATAATGTTTTCTTTCAAGAAAGATTACCCGGAGTATTACCAGAGATAAAAGAAACATTACAGTTTTCACCTAAAAGAAGAATAGGGGATTGGTTCCTATCTGAACATGGCACAATGATTAGGGTATATGAGTTTGTTCATCAACCCTATATCCTACCAGCATTTTTTACAGTAAGAGTGTTTGCATTGGAACTAATTAGGCAAAGGTTGATAGTTGAAAATGAGCATTTCCGAAGCTATAAGAAGACTTCAGAAATTAAGTTTCCATGGACATTAGGTCCTTTGGTTATCAAGACCAAATCAGCTCTTCCAATGATCGAAAGCATGCTCAGAGAAATGGGATTTTCAGTGGAAGTTTCTATTAATTGTGACCCTCACCATATTATCTCAAATAGGAGACAAGCAAATAAAAATAAACCATTTTAGCATTATGAGGTGGCGGGACTGTCTAAAGTAGCAAATTAGATGGATTACCCCAAGAAAATTAATAATGGTGAGAATATGCAAGAATATTCACTTTCATCTGCACTAGGGAGATCTTCTCCTCATCAATATCTTTCTAGTATTGTTGATGCAGCTGCTCATGTCACTCCATTGGTTAGTTTTTTCTGAAAAAATTGAATAAGAGAGATTTATTAGAAGCCATGGATGTAGATGAGGAAGATACTGCTAGAACACCCAAGAAGCAAAAGATTGAAAAAGCAGCACAAGTTGTACCAGTCACAAAGGCTAAAGGTATAAAGAAACATGTTAAGGTCAAAGTCCCATCCTTTGAAATACAGAAGTACGCATTTGATAGCATTCCTGAAGGAACTGCAGATAAATACAAGTCCAAGACTGAATTGATGGACAAATATAAAGGTGTTGGGGAAAAAGATTCTAAGGAAACATTGAAATTATATGATGAAGTGAGAAAATTTTCTATTCAAGATATATCCCTGGTGACTGTTACGGATCAGGATAAAAACACATTAAATTTGGCAATGACTACAGGAAATAAAGTGGCCGAAATGATGATGGATTTGAAGAAAATTCCTACTACTGATATGATACATTTACACAGAGAAATAGATGATATCGTTTATACTGATTTGTTAAAAGCAACATTGCAGGTGTCAAAGTTACAATAAAGTAAGAAAAGAGTTGAAGATTTACTCAGAAATGAGAAGGTGGAGAATAAATCTCACCAAATGCGGATTAAGAAGTTTCAAGTGGAATTATTGGTGGCTGACAGACAAGCTGATAAGGGAGCTACCACATAGAAGTTGTTAAAAGAAAAAAAAACAATTCAATTGTTAAAGAAGAAGTTGAATATCCCATCTAATCAGCTTATACAAACTTTTGAGCTGATAGAATTTGAAAAAGAAAAAGAAGCTTTGAATACTGAATTGATTGATTGTACAGCAAGGTTGCTGACGTTGGAGGAAAAATAAAAACAATGGGAGAAAAATGCAGGACTTTGGGCTGAGAAATAAAAGGATTTTGAAACAAAACTAGCAGAACTGGAGAATGAACTAAAATAAAAGGATAAGGAGAAGCAAGCGCAAGTTATTTCACCTTCTGTACAATCTGGTGTAGATTCTTTATCCCAAGCTATGTCTCAAGTGAGCCTGAAAAATTTAGAAATCACTATTTTGAAGAACCAAAATAAAAATTTAGAAGACATAACTGAAAAAAGAGAAAAGGAAAGAAATGCATTAGAAGACAAATGTAAGGAGATGGTAGAAAAGAATAATAAATTGGCAAAACAGGTTACAGGACATTCAGCCTTACAGGGAGCAAAGCATCTTATCTGAGATGTACTAATAGTAGAGGAAACCAAGCTCAGGCCTTATTTAGATTTTATTCTAGACAAAGAGATTGTTACACAAGCAATTAGAGAAAATGTCATGATGGTAAAGCATGTCTTAAATAAAAAGCCTATAGACGCAACTCATAATGCAATCATTTTTTTGAATAGTTTGCCAGAAGAGGAAATAAGGAAAGCAAATATCCAGGATAGGGTCATTGTTATCACATGGGAAACAAGAGTGGTGAATAAATATCGACATTTAGAAACAGTTCAAGCAAAAATTGAGGTTATGCATAATCAAAATAAGGAATTCCTTGAACTTTTTAATCCTTTATTCAAAAGAGGACTTCCTTTCTTTTGGGAAGAGAAAGGATGAATGTGGTCTCAGAAGGAGTATAGTGACAGATTAATTGGTTGTAGATTATATCAAAGACAGTTTGATGATATGCAGGAACAATCCTTATCGGGAAAAAATGTGATTGACAAATTAGCTGGAGACTTTGAAATGTTGTTCGACTTTAAAGCTACGTGTGCCAAATTGCCATATTTCTCTTATTCAAAAAACGTGGAGCTCAGGGTATTGGATAAGGAGATGATCAATCTGGATCTTCCAGCTATTGATCAATGGAAGATAGTTGAAAATTACAGGAAAAGTAAATACAAGTTACACCAATGAAGACATGAAGATCACAAAGACTTTAAAACTGAAGATTTTTCTTAGTTATTTAGTTTGTATTTAGAAGCAGTTATTAGTCAAGAAGTGTTGATGAGACATGTAAAAGTAGTTGGAACTACTTTTAGGAGTTAGTTATTTTGTTGAGCTCATGGAGCAATGTATAAATACTTCTACTTTTTATGATAAAAATGTTGAAACCCGTGAGACTTTTGCGTTATGTAATTTTGAGATCGGTCTTTAATAAAAGTTGCAAATCCAAATGTCGGCATTTGAATGCAAAGATTCATGTATATTTATCAGTTACAGTCTGTGGCCTCTCTTCTCTATGTGCATGTCCTTGTTAATCTTTCCATTATGTTTTCTTTCATATCTTAGATAAGTGTGTGATAGTTTTTAGAATTCATACTTGGTTATGCTCTAGCTGTTCTTTAAGCTATTGACAAATCGTTTCTACCAAATTTAATGCAGAATTCATCTAGTTGGTGCTCTGTGTCAATGGAATGTCATCATTTGTTTCTTATCACCAGACCAAAAACATATTGACCATAACCAAAGTATTATCTTGCTTTTGTAGACATTTCCCATGCAAACTGCTCTGTGTTTCTTGATAATTGTGACTCCATAGCCTAATGTACCCTTACCCTGTTTCAACCTCAATAATATATGAATTTCATTTCATGTCTATAGTTGGCCTTGTTATATATCTGTGAGAGATCCCTCTCTAGAGACGGAGAAGCCATCTCCCTTTCTTAAATTGGTTATTTTGTTACCTAGGGATTCACCGTCCACAACCTTGGGTGCGATTCGGAGTACTAACAAACTGACATCCTTGTCGAGGATGCGAAAGCGCAAATAATCCCTGGGAGAAACGACAAAGATTCCAAGAAGAAAGAGCTTATGTTGGCAAACAGAAACTCCTGCAGTTGAATAAGGTTGTATATTTTCCCTGGCGATTCCACATTGGTTCTAAGTGAATTGCAGAAGGCATCCTGGCTTCCAGGAGGCCACACACATGAGGTAATCCTGACGCTGAAATATTACAAGGTGTGGATAACCCCAATAAATTGCTTAGAAATAAAGGAAAATACCAAATAGATATTCCTCAATTTGGAAATTCATCTACTCAAGAATTTCACAACATTCAAGATTCCATGTGGGAAACCAATTTTGAAAGGTCATTATTAAAGTCTAAATCATAATCTGACTTGAAAAATACAGAATTAAATCCTAGTAGGTTAGAGTCATACCTGCTTGACTCTCTTTGGCAGAACTTTCAAAACTTTGGAAAAACTGGTGCAAGAAACCCTACTTTTTAGAAATTTTAGCCTTATACCCCACCAGTTGTTCAAAACCCTCCAGCCTTCCAAGCACCTCCTGTAGTTCCAAATCCACCTAGACCAATCGTAGCTAGATTTTCCCCTTTGGATTTACCTACTTCATTACATGACCTCCCTCTGAATTATGCTCAAAGGATTAGCTTGTATGATGGGGAGGGTAATTTCACATCCATAAAACATGTGGAAAAGTTTGATGACTTCATTGATCTGGAAGAGGTTGATTATGAAGATGTTAATATGAGATTGTTTGCACAAAGCCTATCTAGGGAAGCTAAGAAATGGTTTAGAGACTTCCCTACTAGATCCATTCTTACATTCCAAGCATTCCAGACTGCATTCTTAGAAATTTGGGAGGATAAGAAGAGTCCATTACAAGTATTGTCTCAATATAACAATCTCAAGAAAGGGGTTTTTGAATCTGTCCATGAATTTTCAAGTCATTTCATGAGAGTATATAACTCTTGTTGGACATAATGGCCACACTAAGAGCGGGGTGAATCAGTGTGAGAGAAATTATAAACGTTTACCTTCTTTTAATCAATCAGAGCATATCAATCATGATGTCATCAATTTGATAATAAAATTCATCATGAGTCTGTTGAGGCCTGGAAATTCGCAGGCGACAACAGTAAGGGATTCTCCCCAATCAATGTTCCCAACTAGCCTGTTGACTGTTTGGTATAGGGAATCCGTCTGGTTTGCGGTCCGGCTACCGTTGTAATGTCCCGGTTTTGACCCCGTTACATTAGATGTATACGATGTGTATTTTGTAAATGATCATGGTGTGGAGCTAAAGGCCAAGGCCCCACCGTGGATCGGTAATGCTATGTTTTGGATTTAAATTGTCACCGATGGTATATCGGGGCATGCGGCACATATTAAGTTTCAGCATCATGTAAATATGCATCATAATTAATTAAAATGGACACAACCAGCTACGGTCGCGGCCACCAAATCGAATGGGGCATGATTTTCTAAGGATAAGGGGAGTGAAATATTTAACCTATGGGCCAATGGGGAAAAGCCAAATGTCTATGAGGAAACCCACCCAA